>JAHQIW010006189.1:0-87830 GCA_019055375.1 Parelaphostrongylus tenuis
TGTGTGGGGACTGGAGCACCCACGGAGATTAGCAAAAGACGAGAAAGGTAACTGCCTAACTGATGAGATCGCAAGATCGAAACACGTGTATCGGGCTCTATAAGTCAGCCCTCATTGACAGACCACTGACATGCGTGGCTCAAATAATGATTGTCAGGCAAATCGGATAGTACACCAGAATCCTTCAGTTTTCATTTCTTCACATTCCTTGTAGCAGTTCAAAGTCATCATAGCGATTGAAAGTTGCAGGAGAATAAATAGTTCGGCAAAAAGATTGAGGGTATTGCATGCGCTGCCACCTCATCGAAAACTGCTACAATGATATTGATGATATTTTGATTATTTGTGTTTTTAAGTCCTGTCTATACTTTTACAGTTTGGCCTTCGTTGATTCTTAACAGACTTTGTTCCATCGGTTCCATAAAGAATTTACTTTAGTACAAAAATTATTCATTGCTGCACCCTCTGCAACTACTTGAGCTCTAGTTTTACGACCTTTACATATTTCGTTCTAGTTAAATAGCTCGAGATGATTTTCTTCGCCCCGTCCAGTTCCCACCACTCCAAACAACTCTTATGTAATCACTATTGTAAAGCTGCTAGACATAAAGTTGAAAGGATACTATGTCTAAATACATTCTGTATTCGACTGATACTTCAAGCCTCGATGAAAATATATAATCCTGAGAATGTTCTTTGGAGTTTTTTGAAAACGAAATGTGATGTAAGAAACCTCGAAAAGACGGCTGAAAACAATTTTATGTTTTTGTAGTCCAGGACTATATATGTCTAAATAGTTGTTTTGAGTAGAAAATATCTTGAAAAAAATGTGGAACTAGTCTGTGCACTTTAGCTATTAGGGCTCCTCCACGGTGAAAGTCAACCACCCACCGCAGACAACACCCAGAAACACTTCTCGGCGACCATGAGGGAGTAAGTCATTGAGGGATAAAATTAACGTTAATGAGAAATCGAATCGAATGATATTTCCTTTTGATAATCTGATAACACGTTTTGAGACGTTCATAAGGTTTGGTAGGGCACTTATACATTGTTAGACAGCTGCTGTTTCGCCCTTGCAGGTTCATCAGTAGCACGGTGCCTTTCGGTCCAGTCGATTCCTTGCAGTGAATACACCCCTACTTATAAAGGAATCGACGCTGACTTATTTAAGTCACCGCATGTCGATTGGCATAATCCTCGGATATTGCAGTGACAACGATCGAGCGCTAATGGCTGGTAGAATGACTGATACCTTCACTTTCGGCTGTTTATATTGCCGTTGCCCAAGAACAATAATAATCTGACAACCTGATATCATGTTTTGAGCCTTTTCGAGGTCTAGTATGGGGTATGTTCCTGCAATGGATCGGCTGAACCGAAAGGCACCGTGATACTGATGAGCCTGCTAAGGCGAACAGTTGTCCATCACTGTATGAGTGCCATACTAGATCTCTAAAAAGCTCAGAACATGTTATCATATTGTCAGATTATTATTGTTTTCGAGCAAGGTTTATAAACGGTCGAAAATAAAGCTACTTTTTCCTTTTTTTTTGTTTCCTGGGGATGTCGTAGCTTTCAAGTAGTGTACACGAATGGCCACGATACTTTATATTTTTACAGCAACGTGGTACAACTTTGATCTGTTTTCTAAGGACCATGAGTTTTTATGTAAAATCTTGTCTTTATGCGATTCTGGATCTATTACCTAGCCTTCTTAATTGCTTATTTTTTAGAAAAAAAATCAGATTGCTGTCATTTTGATTCTACCTAGTATTCCATATCACTTTCATTATTGTTTGAGCCAACTTGTCATGTGGTTTGGTAAGGGCTCTTGTACAACCCGATACACGTGTTTCGTCCTTACAGACTCGTCAGCCGGGCAGAACCCGTCGTCTTTCGATCTCTTTATAGTCAGTTCTCTCGGGAACCTTACACTCCTTATAGAGTGTCATCGAAGACGAACGCTTTACACTCTATGTCAAGTGAAACCTTCACCCAACTTAGAGTGTTATGCACTCGGTTGCTTTTTGGCTCGTACTTTTATAGGGTTCTGCCCGGCTGACGAGTCTGTAAGGACGAAACACGTGTATCGCGCTGTACAAGAGCCCTTACCAGACCACATGACAAGTTGCCTCAAATAATAATGAAAGGATATATTGAAATTTGAGCGTGGTCTAAACAAAGCACTCGAAATAAAGGTATATTTCATATCAGTCAATCAATCAGATTCTTGACTGGTTCGAACTCTAATTGTTTCTGTTGAATAGGTCTTACCCGTGCTAAGAATTCTTCATGACGGCGTTGCTTCGTTGTCTTCGAATTCGCATCATATGTACCTTGCTCTAATAGTGATGCTCATTCTCAGTGAAGACGACTTTTTCTGTAAAATCATCCATGAAACTGTGAGTTTTTACTATTTCAATACTGCTTAAATGTCGTCCCTATTGTATTCATCATTCAGATGATAAATGATGTTTGCTGGCTTGATAACGATCGTCCTATAAGAGAGATATCCCTTGGTGGTCTTTGTGTTATGGTTTTTGTGCGTACGGTTCATAAGAATGCAATAAGGATGAGAGTTCAGTTGTCTTTGTTTTCCTCATGTCATCTGTCAGTCCAGATCACCATAAATAAAACTTTTACTGTTTGGAATTTTGAGGCGCAATTATCCATAAACCTTTATTTAGGATCGCTACTTGCATACAAATTGTCTGGCTGCCCTTGCAAATATGTCATCTTGCTTCAAAAACCTTTCACCTACTGTTTGTCAGAAATTAGTGTCTCTCTTGGAAGTACGTTCATGAATTTTTTCTTTCTTACTGTTTCACCATTGTTTCGCTTCTCATTGCAGTTGTTGACGAAACGCCATGTGAAATTGGTAGAGCAGATGCGCCTTAGTTCCGAGCAAGAGCCCGCCGATCAAAAGTCTTTGTGTTATGTCAGTTGTAATCACTTAGTATTTGTTTCTAAGTCATGGTGATAATGTTCAGTTTCTCGAAGTTCTTAGTATTTTCACTGCTTTTTTTTTCGTGGTGTTATGATGTTACTCATACACCTATGAGAATTGAGTGGTGAGCGAAAACACGACCTCAGGCGGGAATCGAACCCGCGTTTAATCCTATCCGGGAACGCATGCTCTACCACTACACCACCGAGGCACATTTGCCCGATCACTCATTCTTCTTCTCATAAGTGTTCAGTGCTTATTTAAATTTCATTTCGTGGTATCCATATTCCTTGGAAATCTCTCAGCTAAGACGAGGTTGATAACGAAGTTCATTCACCTAACGTTTCGACATCTTCATCTTCTTCTTGGCTGAGAAGTTTGCAAGAATGCGTTGATTGTTTTCACCGATGTTGAATAGTGGCCGGTTTTCAAGATATATTGGTACCCATATTTGTTCATTTCAGCACGATGACATCACGGCCTTAGAAGAAGGAATTCGGACACTTTTGGAAATCATCAACAGCGCCCTTTGCGCAAATCTCCGCAACAATCCTCATCTCATCTACACGCTTTTGTATCATCGTTGTCTTTTCGACTCATATCAACACCATCCAATGTTTCAGGTACGCAATGACCCAATTTTAGGCTAATTTGCTACTACATTGCAGTTTGCCGTCGGTTTTTCGGACATGAGTATCACGTTGGCTCTATTTTAGGATCTACTCAAAAACATAATGCTCGTCATATCACATTTTTCCTCAAAGGTAGTGCATGTGAAGGCTGGTGACGGTGGTGCTATGATGGAAGTCATTGAAAAAGAGGCGGTAGTTTTGCCAACAGATCGACTAACCAAATTCCCTGAACTGCGATTCAGGTGATCAACGTTTTGCTATTAAATGATTTTCTGTATCAACATATTATCGTAAGTATTAAATATAAATTATCAACCTTAAAGAGGTTTAATTTTGATTTTATAAAATTTTGATCCATAGGCAAATGTTCATACGATGTTGTAGTTCAAAAATTGGAAAAAAAGATCTCGAATTTTTTTTCTACCGGATATCATAAAACACCTGTGCTGAGTCTACAGCGTGTTAATGGTTCATTGGTTTTTTGACGTCTTTTCCAAGCAAACCTAAATATCATAGTATTTATTATGAGTTTTTTGAGAAAACAGTGCTTCTAAAAAAACTGTGACAGTGGCAGGGACTATTACCACAGTTGATAGTCAAACGATTACCTCCATTCTCCCTTCATCTCGCAAAAACAGAGTCGCTCTCCAGCACAGTTCACCGCTTATCGTGGATGTCCATTAGACTGAATGAGGAAGCAACTAGCAAGCCATTGAGAGGGAGACGGTCAGGAGACGCATGCTTGTCATCTTTTGTATAGGAGAACATCACCAAGTTTTCCCAAAAGGTGAATCAATTTTTTGCGAAGCGGAGTTGCCCAGTAGTTAGGAATACGGTGTACGAGCAGTTGCTCTGGTAAACGATGGTCCAGTTTGATCCTCTCTGCAGTACTCTCCAGCATCAATTAACTGAATGCTGAGGACTTCTTATTGGCTATCTGCGATATTGCAAAGCGAATAGTTTTGACCAACATACTCCTTTTGTTATGAAGAAAGCAAATCTTCAAGCAGCAGCCAAGGAAACGCGTGAAATCTTCGAAGACCTTTATGGAGGACAAATGAGACGAAACGAAACGATGTGGTAGGATCCGCACAATAAATTATGGTCTTTTTTATGATGGGTCATCTTTCAAAAAAAAAAAACCATGATATCAATAAATGTCTTCTTATTTGTTCTTACATGAAAGCACGAAAGATACAAAATTTTGAAGGTGCTAAGCGTCAACAAAGTTTTATTAGCGAGATCCATAACACTGTGTGCGGATCTTCTCTATTAATCAAGATGATCTTCTAGTAGTACGCAAATGGGACTTTTAAAACGCCTACTGAAATGCATCTATATTCAGTTTATACCATTTAGTCCTTTCGAGGGTTTGCATAATTGCCTAACATCATAGTTCAAACTGGTATGATTTACTTATAAGTATACCAAGCTGCACCTTGTAATATGCTAACTATCAAGTATAATGAGGGAATATGCGGTCTAGTGGTACGCTCTGCAACACACTCATGGTCGTTAGTTTCATCCCGCAGTCCAGTCTCATCACCAGTTTTCCCATTCCTCCGTGGTCGGTAAAATGATACTACGATAGCTTCATCTTTGCTAAGTATGACGATTGCATCTTCTTGGACTTCAGGATGTTTTATTTATGGTTCCTTTCAATGTGTTCTAAAAAGTTTCCATTAAACTGTAATTTCCGTTCAAAACCGAAATCATGCAGTTTCATCGCAAAAATCATATTGAAAAGTCAGAACGGCACCAACTTTCCACACAACCTATTATTTTACATCGTTTTGTTTTCGTGAAATACTCAGCAGCATGTCTAGTCATTATTTTCATATGTCATTCTGAAAGTGATAGAGATTTTGGTAGTGTGTTCTTTCTTGTTCTTACCTCATTGTGAGCATCCTGTTTAGGTATGTGGAAGATGAGAACACTGTAGATTTCTTCGTGCCATACGTTTGGAGATTGACAATGCAGCATTCAACAATTATATTTGATAGTGCAAGAGTGAAGTTATTCAACGCCCAAATGTTAAGCACCACTAGTTAATGATTACTTCCGTCGAAAATTTCGTACTATTGTGGTTCCACTGATTCATCTGTGATAGATTCCGTGTATTGTATCTAGATATCTATGTATATTATCTATTCAATGATCATATTTGCATACTCATTTGAGCACTGAGGGCTCTCCTTTGATTTTTCTTTATTATGGGTAACGCTTCTTTTCATAAGTATTGATGTTTTTGGTGATAAGCCAAGATAAACTGCCACCAGACAGTGAAAGTATTCATGGTTAAAATTCTAAATGAGTTCTTGCAAATCTGATGAGTTTTGATAGTAAATGGGAGTTCATCTGACGTTCTTCGATGTGCGTCATTTGTGTATTTTCAATATAAAAGTTGGAGGTTCTATAACAAACAATGTGCTGTGCAATTAAGATGAGTCAAAAACAATACTGGATTTTGAACAGCGATTTTTATGAGATATATGCATGTCATATCATATCATTAATGCACGAATCTGTTAATTGAAGTAGAAACCAGTGAAGGCTACACGTTTTCGTCAAAGAAATGTAGATTTGTTGACTCTTGCAGGATAGAGTTTTGAGACTTTCAATTTTTCGGAAACATATTCTGTATTAGCATAGCACCTGACGATTTTCCTAGTAACAGCTGGAGCAAGTTTGACCTCTAATTAGTAATTACCTCATGTGTAGTGGAGCAATCGCGTGGAATATCGACGATTGGACGTTTCATGTTGACCAGCACTGGTTTCAAGCACTATTCGAGTGATTGTTTTGTGAGGATTCGAAATTGTGGCGTAATCCTGCTGCACAACTTTTAACCTCAGTGTAAATAATCGGTATCTTCATGAACTATCAAGCTAATCCGACATTGGTGTTAAGCTTCACTCGGACAACATTTCGACGTCATCATCTTCATCGGAGTCGGGTTGAATCGAGTCGAGTGTTCACAGCAGTTCGCGATATCGGTGTGAAATCTTCGTTGCTCGATGAATATTAAGAAAACAGGAGTTCATACAGGTACGTTTCTCTCGATAAGCAGACCAGAAGTTGTAAATTTACACTGGGATCTAAAACGGCAGACCCAATTTTTCCAACCTCTTGAAGAGTTTTGGATGAATGCGCGCGGCTCAGTTGCTAATTACATTATTCTCCTTTCATATCTGCTTGCACAAAGCTCTTATCTGCAAGAGCGCCCCAGTTGGAACCGTACATAAAATAGTACATTCAAGAAAAATCTGTGCTGAAGGCCATTTTGGGAGATATGGAGCACTCTGTAGAAAAATTATACATCAAAGTAAGTGACGCAAGCGAGCCCAGAAAGTAGAACTGTTCGTGAAGTTCTTGTGGTGGATCTTCTAAGTGCGACGATAGTTTCTAGATACTTCGAGAACCGACCATCGATTGACTTCGACATTGATCGATATTATCCGAAATTGGTACTATTCAGTTATTAGGGGACAAATGAAGAGCCGATCTCATTTGCTGGAGAGGAACTTTCTGTAGGAGCGTTAACTATCATTCGAAAGCTGAGACTTCAGGCTAGAGCCTCACGTCGCCAGTCTTCGAAAAAGCTTTTTTTTTTACCTTGCTACGGGAGCAAATTCCTTGCGTTCAGACGCGCATATTTCTCACCGGACAGGGTTCTTCTTCTGGACTACTAGCAATTTTCGATAGCGTAATCGTTTCTGATTTAAACGCTGTGCTTATATCCTTAAAAAACCATTTATCTGTAGCGCAGCAGGTAAAATGGGTTGAACGCGCATGTGTGAGCAAAAGGGTTTTGGGCCAATTCACATGCCTTTATGTGAGGCGGTGACGTGAACTGCTGACGCGATAGTTCTCTACGCTTTCATGTGCCGAAAAATTGACGATTATCGTGTCATCGAACATGGCTGCCTCACGCGCGGGCACGTGAGTTGGCCAAGGGCCCCCTTGGTATCACCTGTATCACCTGTCGTCCCGTTGATCGTCGAGTGACTCGAGCGGGTACCGGCAACTCTTCCGTTTTTCCCTATCGCGTGTAAGAGTAGCCCAGTGGGTCCTCCTCGCTCTAGGGATTCGCTGAGCATCATATCTTTCTTCTATCGCTTTCGTGAAGAAATCGGACCAACGGGTCAGGCCCCCTTGGTAACATATGCAAATTCAACTTATTTTACCTGCTACGTAACAGAGAAATGGTTTTTTCAGGATATAAACATATCGTTGGAATCAAAACGATTACGCTATCGAATGATTGCTAATAGTCTAAAGAGAGAGCTCTGTCCGGCGATGAATATGCGCGGCTGCAACGCAAGAATCTCGTCCTGTAGCAGCGTAAAAGAAGCTTTTTCGAAAATCCGCAAGGTGGGGCTGCAGCCTAAAATCACAGCTTTTGCATGGTTACTAACACTCCTATGAAAAGTTCCTCCCTAGCGAATGAGATCGGTATTTCATTTAAGCCTTATATCCACAAAGAACCCGAAATTTTCTTGATCAGCGGACACAAGGTTGTTAACAAACTATTGCGGTTTTATCAAGATTACAACATAAACAGGTTCAGTGTTACGTTCTGGCAGTTTCTCCTTCTTGAGAGGTTTAGGACTAGTCATATTGGCATGAAATCGACATACCTAAACACTTTCATAACCAATGCTGATGAATCTTTTACCCAAACGCAAGAGTTTGATCGTATAATAATCATCTTCTGTCGAATACTCGCTGTCTTGTTGATTTGAAATCCACCAGTCAATATGTAGACCAGCCGCACCGTGTGTTACATTAGCGAGGTATGTGCATGTCTCAGGTGCACAAAACGAAAGAAGTTTCTAGATGACTAGGGTATATGAAGAACTAAAGTTTTACAGGCTGATAAGGATATAAGATGTTTTGAACTGTTAGGTCTAGTGGTATACGGGCGCCTGTTTCGTCCTATTGGGACTCCTGAAGTCAAATAATCTTCTATAAAGGAATCGACGACGAGTAATAAATCAGGGGATCTGCTGAACCGAGGGAGGGTGGTACTGATGAGTCCCAATAGGACGAAGCAGGCGCCTGTACACCATTAGACCTAACAGCTCAGAACATCTTATATCCTCATCAGGTTAAATCATTTTGAGCGGCTTTATAGAGAAGCGGTCGATAGCAGAGGTTTTACATATGTATGTATGAACAGTGGGCCGACCCAAGGCGATAGGATTTGTCGAAATCTGGGTTCCTTTCTTAGTGAGCTTGAATTGTTCTAATATTTATTAGGGGGGTTGCTGATATCAAATCCATTCCTCAATAACTAACCTTTTTTATTTGAAACATGTGAACTGCAGAATTTAGAAGAAAGAGTTTTGGTTGTCTGTACACAGAAACACTTTTTTTTAAATGAAATTGTGAAGCTTTATATACGAGATCACACAGATCTGTTGCGAGTAACACAATTCTATCACTGACTTATCTGGTCGATAGGATGTATAAAACTCTCGTATGTTTCTCAGATGCCATTCCTCAGTCAAATGTTGCTTTGTAGGCGCTTTTTTCCTCCTCATACCGATAACAATGAAATTTGAAGAGCGAAACTATGGCTTCTTGCCTTACACTTCCCTATTGCGCATACGGAAAGGAGGTAGAAGCTGCTTTCTCCCTTGACCTGTAGCACATTGCTGTAGAGAGTCTTCGACTGTCAACACTGAAAAATTTATATAAAGCTTTTGAATGCGTATTTGAAGAAGCAGAAACTGTAAATAATGTTGGCCGCACCTACATGTAATAGAGAACGTTGATTATAAACGTGTTCCTCTTCCTTGTCATAGAATTAGCTCAACACTCGATTATTGTATCGAAAGTGAAATTTACGTTTCCATAATAACCAGATTGTTGTTTAGTCAACACTATAGAGTGTTTATAACCGTATCACAAAAGGATTAAGCTCATGGCGTTGTTAAATCCTTAGTAATGCACCATGTATTCAACTTATCAAGCGTCGTTGAAGACTAAATGCATCTGACATTACGTTAAATCGCGGTGCCTACCAATGGATTTTGTCACAGATGTTATCCTCTCAAGCAAGCTTGGCACCGATTTGCTAGCAACGGAAGCATGGAGCGCTTCGTTCACATGCTAAATTATCGACCTGAGTGCTTTTTTATGCGGATTCGAAATGGTCTGCGGTTTTTTTACCAATTTTATCATCACTACATGTCTTTCAAGAAATTGTTTTCAATTAATGAAAAGCAACGGTGGAGGTCTTTTCTTAAAGGTTTGACTAATAGGTTGGGGAAAAAGTTCTGAGAAAATGCCTGTAAAACGTTTATTTATGCACCTATTACACCCGAACAAAGACAAAACTAGTAGTCAAAATGTCTTCAAGTTCGAGCACTTCCTGCCACCTTCGGAAAAAGATCGATCCCGCGATCACAAAATTCCGACGTCTTGCTGTTGAAAAACTGAATGACCGAGTTATCAAAGAGGGATTTTCTTCAATCGCTTCAAGCACTGTTTGACGATCAACTTCTTTAGACGACCTGAAAGCGGCTGATCTTCCAAACTTTCTTCACCTTCGTCAAACTTTTGAAGCACTTGTACACCGTACTTTGCCAACTGTGTCTTCGCCCCAAGCCAGATTAATGCGTTCACTAGCCACCGTTGCATTTGAAAGCAACAGCCATTCGTGCATCATCAACATCCTAATTTGCTCGCTTGTTAACTCCATCTTGAGATAAGTAGATAAATTATACACCAATCAACACGGAGAAGACGGGCTTTTAAATGAGTCCAAAACACAAATAATGGCCGACTCCCAAAAAATTTCTAAGCATTTTCTCAGAACTTTTTACCCAACTTATTATCAATGGTATTCTACTGAAAGCATATGGTTAACGTCATGGGAGAGCTGTTCGTCTCTCAATAATTCAATAAAGGTGCCAAGAAAAAATGGTGGTCTGGCAAATTTTGTGGGAATTACACCTTTTGACCCATTACATTCTCATTTGCTCGTCATAACAAGTGAGTGTTATCTCGATAATCTAAGAAAATATTGATTCGAAATACCTGATAGTTATTTTTGGGCTATGCATATGTGGTCATTTATGGGGACTTATACAGTACAATACACGTGTTTTGGCCTTGCAACCTCGTTCGATTCACGGTGCCTTTCGTCTGAGCCAATCACTTTTGGGGAGAATCCCCCTACATAAAGATACCGGACATACGTTTTACAAGCGCCCATAAGAGGTAAAATCACAGAACGGCAATCGAGCAGTTAAGTGTATAACACTGCCCGTTTGTGATTTTACCATTCATCAGTGCTTGTAAAACGTTCGTCTACGATTCCTACACGTGCGGCGGCTCTTTTCCAAAAGGAATTGGATCAGACGAAAGGCACCGTGAAACTGAAAAAGCTGCAAGGCCGAAACGCGTGCATTGCACTGTACAAGTGCCCATGGCAGACCACATGCATGGCTGAAAAATATCTATCAGGTATGTTGAAATCTGAGCGCAGTTTCAAGAAGCACTCACAACGAATGGTGTGATATTGATCTGCTGAGGTTAAAAAAGAGTCGGATTCTAATCAGCAGGAGCATCCAACAATGTGTTCATCAACTTGAGTTCTTTAACGTCCACCAATAACATTTTAACACTGTTTTTTTTTGCATAAAGAAGTGGCTGTTCTCTTTTCCTGGCTAAAATTCGCTGATCGATCATAGTATGGGAATGAAAGAAGGAAAACATTACGGCAAAACTGCTCGTCGCTCAACATTCCAAATGAAACAGCACGGAGCTGCCTATTGAACTACATGTAACAGTCGTAAAAAGCACATGATAGGCCTATTAATCGATATCGCTGATTCTACCTCCACTTTTTCTTTCATGGGCAAAAAAGTTCAATATTTTACGTTTCAAGCCGAAAAACTCTCACTAACATTGAAATTGAGAGAACTTTTCGCATTTTTTGACTGCAGGTGTGTTGTCATATACATGGAGACGAAAAAGGTTTTCGCAGGAAGTCTCAAATGCTCATCTTTGGAGCCATGAGTGCAAGGTTTTTTTCAGAACAGTGTTTCCATGTTATTGTTATCATTGTACGACGATCTGTAAAATGACGCTTCAGTTCATCCACTATGTAATGGCTAAATTTCTTTGTAAAAAAAGCGGTCATTTATGTAAACTTTCATTACCCTGTGTGTTTAAACAGCTGAAATTGCAAAATGGTAATTGGAGATGTTCTGCGTTCTATTTCATGGAGTAAACATTGATATATGCTTTGAAATCTCGTCTTAAGAAAAATTTCCAAATTCGTAGAGACCTCGCTTAAGCGATAGCATTCCTGGGCAAAAGTTTTTTTTTATGCCAACTGGTAAATTGGCTTAATTATGTCTTGAAATAGCTTTTTAGCTTTATGTCACCACAGTGACTCGCCTTGGTAATCGGAAGGATACTGAAAGACTTACTACCTGGCGAATGAGAATAGTTGGATATGTATCACTTAGTTCATTTCCAAATTACTCCAAGAACTTCAGATATGAAATAAATCCAATTTATCGCTAATTTGAAAACAATATTTTGGATTTATTTGACGGTTTTTTTTCAAAGCATTTGAAAAAACAAAGCAGACCACTGAGGATTTTGCACCGTTACACGAATCAGTTAAGAGTCCATTATAGCTGACGTGCAATAAGATAATATGTTTTGCTTCATCGTGGAAAATTTCAAACAGCTGTGGCGTCTTGTAATTAAATTCGTTATAGAGTACGAAATAATTATAAATTTGATAAAGTAGCAATTGTTCGATGTTACGTCAATAGCGTTCTTGATAACGTATGATTCACTTTCCCATTTTGATACATTGTCAATCGTATAAAGTGTGGGATTTTTGTGCTTCACGGAATGAGTTGATGCTTTGATACTGTTGTTTTTCTCAGACCAACCTTGACATGTCCTCCTTTTTGTTCTTCATATTGGAGGATTCTTGTTGTCATCTTAATTTCTGACTGTTTCAATTCTTTTAGTGAAATTTTGTGGTCTTATTTTAGGTATCAGTCGAATCTCAATAAATCACATTTCATTGGCGTACTAAATGTGAGAGGATAATGAAAATAACATAATAACTCAACAAACCCAGATTCTCTTCTTAAAATTTCTTCCAAAAAAAGGTTTTGTAGCGGAAGTCATGTTTTGTTTCCGTCGACGGGTATCCTCTTCTACATATTTTGTCATGAAAGTGCACTTGTAACGCCGCCTTTTTTTGCAATTGTGAATTCTTTTTGCTAAGAAAGTCGAAGTTTTATGTCGCAGGAATATTACTGAGATAGTGGGAATCAATTTAATCCATGGCACCTGATGAGAGCGCAGTCGCTGAATTCTTCCCATAAATGCATCCTCTTACATACCTCTCACTTTTCATAAATTGGCTTCATTGTGACCTCTTTAACAGGTTCCCGTGTACTTCGGAATGGGAGTCTATCGCAAAACTTGGTAATGAGGGCTTCACATAGGATCAATAAGAGGGTTGGGATTCCTTTAAGCTTTTGAAAGAGTCGAAGAGCTCGCATGCCCACATTGTCCACGTATAGGTGCTGGGTTCCGATCCGTTGTTTCGTTGTGAATTTGGGGCAAAAGCTGAAGAATTTATTCTTGGTTGAGTCTATTTGCTTAAGTAGGAGACAGAAGTGAAGATTTTTGCAAACATGGCGAAATTTCTGACCAATGACTTTATGATTTTGCTGTTAGCGACAATCTCGATAGTGCTGGGTTGTGGAGTGATGCCTGCTGGTCAAGGTAACTAAAGTTGTTTCTTTGTGTTAGAGAGAATTCCATTCTTACATTTGAATTTATAAACCGTAAGTGAGCGAGTATATCGCCCAGTAATCTACATCTGTTTGCACTGAGAACATTTGATGAGAGATTTCAACTTAGAATATGAAGAGTCGAATTTTGAATCATTCAACAGAGTAATTTGTTTTTTTTTTGACAAATAATCACTAAAAGGTTGAGGTATTTCATTGCAGCGAGAACTAGAACTTTCAATGTCACCGGCATCACTACTTTGCCTGTTGCTATGGGTTGCTATGGTTTACTCTACCGCACCAAATATCCAAGCCCAGGTACCTGGCATTGCATCTAGCAAAGGTGGTGCTCAGGCATTTGTACATCGTCTTGTAATGCAGACAGTGAGTTTGTAGCTTATTGATTGCAAAGTGATTTCTTTTGCGTGAGTTTTGGAAAAGCCAAGGATATGATTTACATTTTGTAGTAGGAATGGGAAGACGTTATTTATGATGATATCTCGTGATATTGTCTTATAACCATTTTTTTTTATCAAGCGGACAACTTCGCGGAACCGTACGTATGTTCTCACATACCAACCTAGAAAGAGCTCTAAACCTTTTCACAGAGTGCATTGAATGCTCAGAGTGTGGCTTAAAAACAGTCGATGAGATGAACTTCAATTTTGTGGCATTTTGTCGTCTTTCCAATGCTGGTGTAGCTTCGCATAACTTGGTTTGAAACATTTCGATATACTCTTTTAAGCAATGGAAGTATTTGCTTTCCAGGTTTTTGACGTTCTCGAGGGACAAGCACGAAGTGCACTCCTACCTGATGCTGTTATCTCGGGCATTTTAGGTCAACTTGAAGTTAAGGTCACTTATTTACCATTGTCGTGCGAGATGATTGCCCTTGATCCACCGAGAGATATGGGTACGTCTTTTATATTGAACTCTATTTGAGAGGTTCTAAGAAGTAAAAAGGCATTAATCCTAAAGTTTGCTTGTCTGTAACCAGAGAGAAAACTTCGATTTTTAGAAAGTAGCTCCACAAATCGAGAAAACTCATCATAATAGCATACACGTAAAATTTTTCAAAACTAACAATCTCTTTTTTCGTAAGGATAGAGATAAATTCAATGTGGCGGTTGTAGTTTGAAGGGTACTGAATAATAAAAGAAAAATAGCGCACAAGATGTTTTCAGTCTTCTTCAAAGTTGTTGCTGTTAAGGATTATGTCTCCCTCAGAATCGTGCTTTTTTCTAGTGAAAGCAAAAGGACAGAGGTGCATTATCGTCGAAAACACGGTGACGGGAATTTGCACTGGCTTGATGGGATTGAATCAAAACATGATGCCTTGTGTAACGTTAGCCAACATGGTGGCAATATCATCTGTTCCCAGCACACACTTGTCAATCTGAGGAACTCTCACGGTTTGTCTTTGTGTCTTTGCTCAAGAAGACTTTCTCAGTCAAAGGATTACTTTCTATTAGATTTTCGTTGATGAAATAATTAACTTTGTAGACCACGAACTTCATCATGGCGAATTGGTCGAGAATGATGTGGCAAAATGTAATGGACAGAGCGGTTCGAATGTTGGCATCGGGCCCATTTAGGTCGCACTTCTTCTCCACAACTGGCACTGTCGACGGGAACTGAAATACGTTTGAAATATACATCTCTACTCGCCCGATTTGTTGTAGCATTAGAGCAGCAATAATTTGGCTAATCACTTGGTTGTTAACTAGTCAGAGTAATTCCGTAAATTACAATAAATTATGCAGTTCGCAGGGCCTTCTACATAAAACTACTGAGAAGTTTGCAAATAAAAATTTGCAAGACTAGCTGCTTCTGCTCATAAAACGAAGAAATGTGTTTTCACTGTTATCTCCCCTTCTTTCAACGATTAGCCATATCTCTTCTGTCAACCGCTTTTCATAAACCTCGCTCAAAAACAATAATAGTCATCCCATAATGATAGAACATAATTTGAGTCGTTTGTGAGGTGTGATAAGTGACAAGTAAGACAAGCGCCTGTATCGTCCTCCAGGGCTCTTCGGTAGCACAGTCCTCTTCGGTCCAGCTGATCCCTTAAGACTAGACTCCTTTATGAAGGAATCAATGCCAAATGATAAATAAGCGCAAATCAAGTGACAGAATCCCCGAATTTTTTTGCGGAGTTCCTAAGGGACTCAAGAGAATTATTTAGCAAATTAAGGTTCTGTAGCAATAGAAAGAAGATGAAGCTCTCGGCGTTGATCAATCCGTAAGGTATGCGTCATGCATTCGACTTCAATTCTTAATTTCGTTTGAGGTGATCTGGCCTTCACAACGAGCCGCGCTGGCCTCCCGCTGAACCGAGCCAGTGCTGCTCATCCTCCAAGGCAAGTCTGAGACCTGTCTGGTACAAATTAATCGACCCCGGAGAGATTCAAAAGTTCGACTTTCTATAAACCTCGGCATAATCAATTGATATATGAAAATGGAGAAAACTTATCTTGATTAGCTGACGCGAGGTTAGTAAAACAGTTGTAGAAATTCGTTGACGTTTCGGCGACCCGCCTTCTTCAGAGCCTGGACGTATATAGTATTAGTCTATTTGAATGATCGGATGGTCTTATTTATATGCTGCCTAGGTCACGTTAGAAGATCAAACGAAGAAAGGGCGCGAGATCTCGCGTGATGGTGACGCACTCGTCCTTCCGATTCATTTCGGGGTTTTGGGCGTTTATCCAAAATGCCTCAAGAGTCTTGCGCGTGGACGTTTTTGATTCCTGCGCCAGGATTGTGACAGTCACATCAAAATCCTTGTTGTTGTGTTTTTGTGCCCTATGTAAACCTAAAGGTTTGGTTTTATCTATTTTAGATTTACTGTCTAGATGTTCTTTTATGCGGATGAAAAGTGGTCTTCCCGTTTCGCCTATATATTCTTCCCCGCATGTTTTACATGTTAGCAAATAAATTGTGCCCGATCTCATACAATCTCCCTCTTTTCCGTTGGGGCAGATCATACAGTTGTTGGTGTTGCACAATCGATCATAGAGTCTACTGCGGATCAGCTGATGGCGTAGGGTGGGAGGTGGGGATTCGATAATTACCACGGAATTTTCAAGACCGCATCTTTTTAGGCACCTTTTAACCGCGCTACTAATCTCGTTTGATATAAATGGTAATTTGAAGGGGACTCTATTCAGGTACGGAGTATTGTTCTTTTGTGACCTAAATCCACTTTTTGAATATTCCCTAGTGGCAAATGTTTTGTAGCCGTTGGAAATGGCGATCTTTCGTGCCAAACGGGGGCTGGCTTCCATTCCTAAATACCCAAGTAAAGCTTTTGGATAGTGGCTATAGTACAAAGTGGTATCGAAAACCAAGTAACAAGAACATTTTGGTCAATTACCTCTCCTCTCATCCTTCACACATGAAAAAATCGCTAATTAAAAACATGTTTCGAACAGCTAAAAGTGTGTGCACAGGAGAGGAGGAAAGGAACGAATCATTAGACTTGGCACGAAAGATCGCCATTTCCAACGGCTACAAAACATTTGCCACTAGGGAATATTCAAAAAGTGGATTTAGGTCACAAAAGAACAATACTCCGTACCTGAATAGAGTCCCCTTCAAATTACCATTCATATCAAACGAGATTAGTAGCGCGGTTAAAAGGTGCCTAAAAAGATGCGGTCTTGAAAATTCCGTGGTAATTATCGAAACCCCACCTCCCACCCTACGCCATCAGCTGAACTGCAATAGACTCTATGATCGATTGTGCAACACCAACAACTGTATGATCTGCCCCAACGGAAAAAAGGGAGATTGTATGAGATCGGGCACAATTTATTTGCTAATATGTAAAACATGCGGGGAAGAATATATAGGCGAAACGGGAAGACCACTTTTCATCCGCATAAAAGAACATCTAGACAGTAAATCTAAAATAGATAAAACCAAACCTTTAGGTTTACATAGGGCACAAAACACAACAACAAGGATTTTGATGTGACTGTCACAATCCTGGCGCAGGAATCAAAAACGTCCACGAGCAAGACTCTTGAGGCATTTTGGATAAACGCCCAAAACCCCGAAATGAATCGGAAGGACGAGTGCGTCACCATCACGCGAGATCTCGCGCCCTTTCTTCGTTTGATCTTCTAACGTGACCTAGGCAGCATATAAATAAGACCATCCGATCATTCAAATAGACTAATACTATATACGTCCAGGCTCTGAAGAAGGCGGGTCGCCGAAACGTCAGCCGAATTTCTACAACTGTTTTACCAACCTCGCGTCAGCTAATCAAGATAAGTTTTCTCCCGGAGAGATTGATGGCTTGGTGAGCCATGAGCGCGCGATCGAACCATTGACCTCGTGTGCGACGTAGTGCACCTCGAACCATTGCGCCACATGCGCTGGGGACAAAGTCATCATAGAATGACAAAATATCGTTGTGGCTTTTATAAGGATAGTTTCACTAAAAACAGCGCTCATATGCAGGAAAATTTCCCATGTCTCAGCGACAATACCAATCCGTCCGAAAACGATCATATTTTTGACTGCTATGTAACATTTACTTCTTTTTTCTAATTTTTTTTCGCAATCATCAAATACCTTGAGAAATAGAGATTCTAACCCTGAAGGGAGGACCTGTATCAAAAATGATACACGACTGTTTAAAGACCTTTCTCGCGGAAGAGTGGGAGGAGCCTATTCGTTGGAGGCGACTTCTAACCGCCTCGCATGTACTTCACAGCCGTTTGATTGCAGGCTTTTGGCCGACTTATTGAAATAGAGTGTTGTCAAATCTTAGCTGCGGAAGCAGGAAACTCATTACCTAGTCCACCTACGCCTTTTCAAAGAACCACGTTCGCTTTTGGCTCGCATTTGATTCCCCTATCCACCTCCTTTCCTTCCAACAGTAGCAATAGTAAAAGGCGTGGCCTCTTTAAAACAAAATTTTATATTGATTCCCAAAGCGTTGTAAAAATACTTTTCAAAAAACGGCTACTTAGCGTAGTAGCCAGACGAAGAACCCAATTTTTTTGGTGCTTCAGCGCACTGAAAAGGCCATTTCAGAATTGACGTACACTGTTGAAATTGTCGAGATCAGAGCTACACTTGATACTAAGTACCCATAGAAAGAAGATTACGTGTTGTCCTCAAGACGTTAAAAGTGATTACGTACTAAGGAAACGCACTGCTCGCTCTTATGATCGGAAGACTAATTATCAAATTGATGAGAAAGTAACCGAAAGAAGGACGATTGTTGGACGTCCTACTCCGATTCTTATTGAACCTCGTTGGGGGTTACTAATATTTTGTTTTCTTGATGAGCTTACACGAAGTTGTTGTAAATGTTCATCAAGGAAAGCATTTCGGCAGTCTCGCCTTCTAAGAATGTTGCGTGGTCAGCAAAACATTTGATCTCAGGCAGAAACTGAAACCGCTTCTCACCTATACCGTGGACGCAGGCTACCAGTATATTACCGAGACCCCTGTTTTGATAGCACTCTTTTTTTGACATTAGTTATCGCATTTGTCAACAATTAATCTCTAGCGGATGCTCTCGGATAAGTACATATCGGCGTTAGACCCACCAAAGCTGACAACTATTAGATATGTATGATACATTTAAATTCATTATTTTATTTATTGTAAGCAGTATATGATGTTATAAATATAAAATGCATAATATTCAACCCCAGATGGGCAGAGAACTCGCAATTCACCCATAACGAAGAACAAGTCACACTACACCATTGAGACTGGCTACGGAGATACATGCTTACCCGACCAAACCCGTTGAACGTTATTTGCAGACGGCTAGGATTGTTGATATCAAAGGAAGAATGGTGGCAAAGCGGTGATCTCGCTGATGTAGCAGAAACACGAGGATCCTGTTTAAGTGAAAGGAAGGGTTCGACTCCCTCTTGGCGTCGAATATTTTGCATACCACTCAACTCTCTTAGATGCCTATTCATGGTATCATACCTTTCTAAAAAGCAATAAAGTAAGAAATTCTTATAGCTCGCTTTTGTTGTAGTCACGATGATTCAAATCAGGTGTCCACAATAATTGTTCTTCCTACAGCGCTAATTTCTTCGGAGCCGTCACGATGGAAAAAATCGAGTAGATGAATAACCGAATGAATTTAAAAGTTCTCCACAACGTTGCCGTTCTGCAATAAACTCCAGTCACGCTGAGGTCACCTGACGCTCATACAGCAATCCATTTAAAATAGCGCTGTGAAGCAATTTTGTCAACTTGGTCTTCGATAAAACAGCCCACTGGGTAAATTATCTGAGATTCGTCGACTTAATATAGGATTGCACTCAAGCTGCAAGAAGAATGCTGTAGCGAAGCTGTTCTTAGTATTTCAGTTTTAAAAATAACTCTTGTATCGGGAATTGTTACAACACGGGACTACTAGTGCACGGAACTGTTCCGAAACGGAATTGCTTATTCAGCTCTGTTCGGCGTTCATAAAAACTCGTAACAAAGAAGCACATTATACAACGCTGGCTATTTTCAATTTGTCATCAACAGAGATAAAACAGCTTTATTACGTTCCGACTCAAATATTTTCGCTAACATGTTGAAACTAGAATAAAGTTTTCTCTTTTTTCGACTGCAAGTGGTATTTCGATCACATGAAGACGTAAAAGCTTATAAACTTCTGAACTATAGACTCTCGATTGGAGGGTTTATAAAATAACACGCTCACGCTGTCGCTCTGTACAAGAAATATGCAAAACGACGGATGAGTTCTTTTCTTGCTGCCGCTTGAGAGGAAACAAAGAATCGGAAGTTTCCGCTGTGCAAAACTCTCTTCATAAGAGTGCTAGTAATCATTCAAAAGCTTAAATCTCGGTAAACTGCTACGCGCATTCGTGCTTTCAAAGGCCATTTTATAACCCTGTAGCACTCAAAATAAAATTAGATTCTATTAAACTTTCACGCTCTTCAAGCTTATCACGCTAATGTCTCTCTCGACATATTCCTTCCTGATGCTGCTAGTAATCGTTCGATAGCTTGAATCTTGAAGGGTCAAAAATATGTTTGCCCTGCATAAAAACTTTATTTCAGCGTCGTAACAAGAAGAAAAGATTTGTATTTTAACACTCATATTTCTCGCCAGAAGGAGCTCTTCCTTTGAATTGTACTTGATAGCGCAAGTTTCGACGATTCCAACGCTGTGCTTTTTTCCTGAAAAAAATCGTTTCACTCTAGTCTAGCAGGAGAAATGGGTCTAAGTTTTACAAATTCCGTGTTTGTTTGTTGGTTGGAGCTGTGATGGTTATGGATAGATAATGTGCGATTCATTGACCATGCAGGCGCGATGTGGCGTACAAAGTTTTGTTACCAAACTTGAGATTTTCTTCTTCGTCAAGAAAGTCAAAATAAAACACATGAATCTGACACAACAAAGTTTTCCCTACACGGTCATATGCTTTCCGTGGTTGCTGCGAATTATTCGCGTGATAAAACTAAAAGTGCGCGGAGGTTGTAAAGCGTAATTTCATTTTTAATGCTATGGAACTATAAAAAAGGTCTTCAAAAAAGGCAGGCCAGTATAGCAGTCTCCAGAGATTTAAGCTTTCCAACGATTATTGGCACTCTTATGAAAAGTTCTTGTTTAAGGAAACTTGCGATTCTTCATTCCCTTTCGCGTAACAGAAAAGAACCGCTGGAATATTAATGAATGGTCAATTAAGCACCATTTCCAGCAGACCGTACAAGCAACTGATTCTACAACATGAGGTCAGCCAATCTTCTGCTTAATACTGTTTTCATATGACGAGCAACGAAGAGCGCATCGGGTTCAGTGACTAGAGCTGCTCTGCATGGTAAACAAGATCTCTGATTCGACTTCGCTCCTTTTTCTCGCGCTTCTGGCTCACCAAAGCTTTCATCCTTCTAGATAAGTGTTTAGAATTGTCTGCAGGATATACAGCACTGACCTGATACATCTTTAGGCCACCACGTGTCACTGTAGAGACCCAATCTCATTAAATAAAAATCGAAGACGAATGCTTGACATATCTCGGAACTAATCAACCTCGAGAGCTTTGTCCATTCAACAACCAACGGTGTTTTCGTTGAAGATTAGTTTTAGAAAACACTTTGAATATATGGAGATCTAGATTAAGAGTTAACACTCCTGAACAAGATATGGTTGTGACTCAACACAGTGGCCCACCATGGTAATGAGAAGGATAATGACGAGTAAAAAATCGTTGAATGTCTACCTGCTAGTTCATTTTGCATACCTTTAGCAATCTAAGTTACAAATGAAGTTGAACTAATTAAATACCACAATAAAACAGCACTCCGGAGTTTTCAGTGGTCCTTTTCCATCATCTGCTGAAATACGATGAAGCACTGGAAGTTTGCGACTATCCATAAATGAAATGAGGCTTTATTATACGAAATGTACAACAACAAGTTATGTTTTATGTGCAGAATGTGGAGAATTTGCAAAAATTGACGGAGTTCTACAATCATTTATTTCTATCAAAACTTGGAGACTATTAAAAGGTTGCAAACCGCAGCTCAGTGTCACGTCAGGCAGTATTTGTTTTCTTTCCCGCTTTGACACACTATCAATCCTGCAAAGAATCGGTGCCTCACTACTGGACTTCGTGACTTAATGCAATTGTTTTCCTGCCGGCAATTCTAGCACAGTTTCTCTTTTGCTTCTTCATATTGATTGTTTCTTGTGACTTTTCGAACTTCGCCTGTTTCTGAAAACCCTAATGAAATTCTGTAGTTCTTGTTCTGGCTAATTAGTACTAGATGTAAGACGTCAATAAAAACATCGAATCTTAACAAGCGCAAGTTCTGCATTGAAAATTTTTGTTGTAAAATGGTTCGCAGCAAAAGCTGTGTTTTGGTTTTTTCGTCCGATATCTTTTTCTCTCAAAAATGCACGTAAGAAGTTTTGCCCATTGTAAATGTTTCTTTTCTAGGAACAGTGGTATGTTATGTCTCAGCATTGATAATCAGAGGGCGTAACCCAAATTGAACATGCCCTTTTTAGAAGTTGGTTCGCTCACTGAGATATCTGTTTAGTTCCTCTTCTCAATGTAGCTCTTTATTCCAGCATTTGACATAGATTTATCTCGGCTGAGCGGTTCTCTTGTGCATCGAAATATCAAAATCTGTTACAAAACTTGTTTCAAAGAATGTTGCCTTGGAATGAGATAGTGTTGAGCCACTCAAGCCTGTAGAAATGTCAAAGTGCTCAGTGCCAAATTGTTTGTTGCTTCCTGAATGATCTAATCAAAATAATGGAGACTTTGTTTTCAGTTGATTGTGCAAAATATGCTTAAATTTCCGGAAGCGATAAGAAATTTTTTGCAATTACTGCGCAAATTGCGGTCAATTCCTTGATGATTTCGCTGATAGCCATGATCTCGACAGCGCTGGGATGCGAAGTGGTGCCCGCAGGTCAAGGTAATGAGTAGAAGATTGTTTTTGTACCACAGATAGCCGAGTTCCTCACGCAAGTTCATAAACTTTGATGAGGATAAATAAATTCAATCCCTAAGGGACGACGTAAAGCAGCTGAGGTATCCGATTGTTTGAAGGCCCTTCTCGCTGCATAAAAATTTTTTCTAAGACGTATGCTAATCATTCGAAAGCCTAAGCCTCTGCAATTTCAACAATCTGTTCAGTTTTGAAATGAGAATTTTTATTCCGCTTCAGCAACAAAAATAATAGTATGTTTCACATTCAATTTTCTTCATTTGCTCAGCTGGGGCTTCGATATGGCTCATCACTGTAATTTCACTAATGATTAGATAGCCTAAATCTTGAGAATTTAGAGGATGTAATTGGTTTTTTGAGGGCTATCATAGAACGTCGTAAGAGCAAAAAGAAAATTAATTTTTACACCTAACATGATACCCCGCCGCTTGGACGTCGTAGGTGGTTCGTTGGTAATTATGGAAAAATTTTATACGTCTGAGATGTCTTATAGTTACATAAAGAAAAGAATATCACGGACGACCATTTCATTAAGATTTTTCGATATAAAGAGCGATATCTTGTCATAAAATCCTCCATTTTCCAGAGGTAGTACCTGATCCTTGATAAAAAATCAAAATTCCAACCCTTATTCTGTATATCTATTGCTTCACTTGCAAGAACGTAACTCAAAAGCATAGGTCCTACAACTAAATATCTCTGATAGAGGTCTATGTGGAAGTTATTGTATTATGTAGTTGAAGTAAGTGTACGAAAAGCCGCGTTCATCATTGCAGTGAATATTTTTTTGGGGGCACCTAGTTCTGACCAATAGTTTGCATCACGCCGAGCCTTTTGCTTTACATCAGCCTTTTACTATGAATATCTATGCGACAAACAGCAACTCATAAAATCAACATCTCATGGCAAAAATTGCCCAAGAAATCATATATTTTACAATCAACAATTAACTCATTCCAGAAAATCAATTCATTGTTACATAAACAATATACATCATGACAATTTGAAATATACTATACAATTCTTATTTCGAAAGCTTAGGATGCTAGCGACCACTATTTGGATCGGTGAAATTGAAACATTCTGAGCAAAGAAAATTCTTACATAGACTGCGCCTTGTATGTGATCGTTTAGTTTTTTGTCGAGCACTTACGAGATTTTGTTCCACTGCCATCTTTCGGTGACATTCCGTGCAACGCCATGCTCTTCTGTCGTCACCAAAACGCGGTTTGTTGCCGGCTGAAGAGCTATTTCTGGTGGTAGCTAGCTGCTATAGACCTTTATCTTGAAGTCCGTATACGTCATGTTCCTCACGCGCTCTTTATAGACCGCTCAAGCGTTCAGCATAGGCCAGTGACCAAATGGAAGATCGGGCGAAAATACCTAAAATGTGATATTGGATAGTGTTAAGTAAAAAGCAGTGCGTTGTGGTGATGAGTGTCATTTTTTCTTGTCGATGATCCTAAGCACCGTTACGACGCTTTTATCCTGCACGGCAAACCAATGCTCATTGTTTACTTTCTGCCTCATGAGCTCCGTTGGCAACCCATGTCTATTCTTTCTGTATATTTTAGTTAGGCACGTCTTTTTCTGGAGATGCACACCGTGTTTCTTTAGCTGTAAGAACGCACTAAGAAGTTTTGAAAATGAGAAAAAAGCCTAGAAAACTAATCTTTCTTTAAAGCTTCACGAGCTATGGCGGATAGGGAAAAAATACCGAGAATAGTTCTTTGGAGGCACATATTACTGACCAATAGTTTGCATCGTGCCGGTGTTCCAAGCCTTTCACTCAAGCACGATTGCCCGTCCACGCTCGGAATTCTTCCACTATCCATAAGTCCTCCATATTTTCTTATATACATCAGCTCCAAATAATTGTAAGTTAGCGAATGATTGACATAATCATAGCTTTAGTGAGAGTTATATTGATGAACTAGTATTACATACAGCCTGCATCATCATTTTTTATAATTACTCATTGACGACTCCTGGGATTTGTATAAAACTAGGGAAGATGAGAACTAAAGATCTTTGTCGTGATCTCCTTTGTAAAATGCAATATATTTGATTGAATACAAATCCAATATGATTGCGTCGTAAGCCAGCGTTTTTCTCTACAGAAGACATGTATGACTAAACCAAAAGCATATGGACGAGGAGAAAAGATCTTGTTCCATCAAAGTGATATAAGAGGTTCAAAAGTCTCAACAAAGGAAGAAAAAACCTTGATCAAGCAAAACCTTGATCATTTTCGTCATACCCTGATACTTCACGATTTCTACGGTAATTCATTTTCTTACCAGGGTTGATTAGGCAGTTCGCTGTTCAAACCGGAACTTAACTAAGAGTGAGCCAGTGGACCCGATAGACACGACAGGCACGGTAGTCTACCATAGTTGATCATTTACCGAAAGCAGTGAAAACACCGATAACATGGTGACAGTCTAATACATTTCTTGTTTTTTACGCTCGCTGGAGTAGCTGTGACACGCTCCGACGACCAATAAGGGCTCTTACCAACAATGATAAGGTGCGGACCTCTCATGCTGCTCAGTGAGTAGTGAGATCACAAACCATTACCTGTATCACCTGTCGTCCCGCTGATTACCAGCAACTCTTCCATTTTTCCCTGTCGCGTGCAAGAGTAGCCCAGTGGGTCCTCCTCGCTCTAGGGATTCGCAGAGCATCATATCTTTCTTCCATCTCTTTCGTGAAGAAATCGGACCAACGGGTCAGTGGTCTTCCTATAGAGCGCTTGACGTCCCGAGGAATCCAGTCGGTAACGGCTCTCGTCCATCGGTTGTCGTTGAAGCGCATCACGTGTCCGGCCCACCTTATTTTCGATATCCTGGCGTGTAGAACGGCGTCTCTGATTTTCGATCGTTGACGTAGGTTGTAACTTCGGATCCTTTCTCTCATTTGCGAAATACGGGATACTCCTAGCATCGACCTTTCGACTGCGCGTTCGATAACTCCAAGTGATCTTTCATCCTGCTTACGCAGCGACCAGGTTTCTGCTGCATACGTCAGGGCAGGAATAATTGTCGAGTCGAAAAGGTGGGCACGGAGTCGTATGTTCTTTGTCCTCTTCACTACATCTTCGATGCTCTTAAACGTTCCCCATGCCGCTCGTTTTCTCCTGCTCAACTCTGGAGCCAGGTCGTTCATCATGTTGATTTCACGACCTAGATAAACGTAACTGGCGCATTCGGAGGTTGTCGTTCCGTTGAGCGTGAATGGGGCATTCGAAACCCACCCTTTCCTCATGAACATCGTTTTCGTTAGATTTAGTTGAAGACCAATCTTTCCACAGGCATTATCGAAATCGGTCATGATTCGTTCCACTTGGCTGATGTTTGGTGTTATGAGGACGATATCGTCGGCAATGCGAAGATGGTTTGATTGTCAACCATCAATTTTCACTCCCATATCGTCCCATTTTGATGCTCGCATGACGCTTTGTAGGATGGCAGTGAATATTTTTGGCAAAATTGTATCGCCTTGTCGAACCCCTCTTCTTACGCCAATGGCGATGTTGTTGTAGAATGGAGATATTTTGGTCGAGAAATCTTAATAAAGCTCACAAAGTATCATTATGTACCAAGTAGGGACGCCCCGGTTATCCAGAGCCTCTATAACCGCTTCTGTTTCCACTGAATCAAAGGCTTTCTTCAGATCAATGAAAGTGAGACAGAGTGGTTGTTTGTACTCTCGTGAAACTTCAATGAGTCTTGTGATCGTGTGGATGTGGTCTATGGTGCTAATCCCTTTTCGGAACCCTGCTTGTTGGCATGGCTGTCCCTGGTCCAGTAAGCTGATTTGACGATAATTGCCCATGTCGTGAATGTCTCCCTTTTTGAACAACAGTACGGTCATGCTGGTTCTGAATGGGAACCTTGCGTTCTGACAGGTAGCGAGTGAAGAGTCGAGCCAGGGTGTCTATGAGAACTGGTGAAAGATTTTTCAGGTGTTCTGGTCTAATCCTGTATAGACTGGGTGCTGTTATGTTCTACACCGACGATATAGCATGTCGTATTCTGGAAGGGAGGACCGGTGGAGCCGTAAAATATTCGTCTTCCTTCAGTTTCTATGGCAGTAAAAGGACATGGCTAAGGAAGAGATCCGAGGAGTAGTGGTGGAGGATTTTCTCCATTGCCCTTCTGCAAGATGTGAGTGTTCCGTCAGGTCATTGGAGTGCAATCAAGTTGGTCTTGTTATTGACGAAGCATTGCTGGACATTGCAAATGCTCTTCCCAGCCTCTGCAGCTTCTGCTATGACTGCTGCTTGTCTCTATTTGAGGTCTTCTTTTATCGCCTCTCTTCAGCGTCTCTCAAGATCGGACGTAAGGTTTTGGTTGCCTGTAGCTCCCGCTATTCCATGTTGACGTATAAGCTCGAGTGTCTGCGGAGACAAGCGTCTCTTCGTGACCTTAGGGCTATCGGCTTTCGTAGCGCTAACGTGAAGATATTCAACGAGTCGATCGTAATCATCGTCAATGTTGTCGACAGCGGTACCTTCCCAGGAGCCGATCAATGGTTTTAATACATTCCAGTTTATGGCAGCTCTGGGAAATCGTTGTTTGAAATTAGCTGCTTTCTCTTCTTTTCGCGAAAAACGAAACGATGCGTGAAGGAGGCGATGATCTCATCCCGTGTGAACCTTAGAGACAACAGCGGCATCACTCAGGCAAAAGCTTCGATTTACTAAGATGAAATCTATTTCGTTATGCTATTATCCATTGGGAGATTCCCACGTCCATCGCTAAGAGTGAGGATTGTGGAATTGTGAGTTACCATGGATGGCTTGCGTCGTCATAATAAACTCAGGTAGCCTCTCATGCTGTTCGTTCCACTCTAGTCCGTGGGTCCCAATGTGACGTTCTTTAGACGTTCCTCTAAATCCAATTTTTGCATCTAAATCTCCGACAATGACCCTGAAGAATGTATGATCTTCTCTCAGAAATTTTTCGAGATCCATTTAGAACGCTTCAGTTTCGTCTTCGTCATAGCTTGATGTTGGTGCGTAAGCAACGGAAATCGTCAAAGCCGGCACTGGACCACATCGTTTCATCCTTAATCGTCCGATACAGATTGCTAGTTGTACAAATAAATTGAAGTTCACGGTCATAGCCGATTAGACGAAGAGGCCAACGCCGCCGACACCTCTGCTATCGCATGTTCCGAGAAACAGTTCTTCTCCGGTGTCATAAACAGCGTGGAAAGGATGGAGTCTTCTCGTCTCAGCCAGGCCAATGACGTCGTACCTTATCCTTCTTGCTTGAATCAATAGATCTTCTACAGCGGATTTGTGAACAAGGGTTCTTGCGTTGTAGGTACAGATCGTCATTTTAGTCCGCTTCGATCTTGGCAGCCTAGTTCGGCCCTGAGATTTTAGCAGCCTCTCCGTACTCGTCCTATCTGGCGCTGCCGTACCAGGGGCTCTTTCGCGGTCAGAGGAATGAGACCTAATTTGTTACTAATTTTGTCATTTTGATATCCAACGTATAGAGCTTACCAGACTCTGAACGTAGTGGCTGGGTACTCACGAGTCGCTTGCCAGTCTCTCTCAAAAGAAGAGAGAATATGAATAGGAAATATGCTTACTTTTCAAGAATCTCGTCTTTTTGATAGAAAATGCGGATTCTCAGAATGTATGGGTGTATTTAACATTATA
The DNA here is from genome assembly GCA_019055375.1 of Parelaphostrongylus tenuis. Classification (NCBI taxonomy): domain Eukaryota; kingdom Metazoa; phylum Nematoda; class Chromadorea; order Rhabditida; family Metastrongylidae; genus Parelaphostrongylus; species Parelaphostrongylus tenuis. The sequence continues at coordinate 28,504 of JAHQIW010006189.1, forward strand.
ATATCTTTGAAGAGGCATTTTCGCTAACATATCGTCTTTTCGTGACGATGATCGTTATCAAAACTTTACTCGAATCAAAATTCGCTGTAAAGTTTAAACGACAGACTAACCACCCTGAAAGCGAGATGAAATTACCTTTCATTGCTACTGTTCACTGAAAAAGGCTGTTCAGAAACGAAGCCAAATACGGCGCATAAAGCGTCACTTGGAACTCAAGGGTTAGGTTTAATTGTTGTAAATACTCAGCACTTGGACACCGAAGCCGACGTTTCATCGGCTGCTGATAAATTTCCTGTAATTGTAATATTTAAAGCGTTGATACGCGAATAAGTAATCGGCTTGAGCAATACAAGTGATAGCACGATCTATTGTTTCAAAACGAGTCTTAGAAGGAAATCTCAGCAGTCATGGCATGTCACGTTTGAGAAATAATTGTGCTGCAGTCGAAGGAATACCGCATACTCTAGCGATCTCTGTTATTTCGAAATCCAAATCTTGGCAGAAAATATGCTCATAATTGATTTGGTGCACTGCAGAAAATCAGGGTCACATCTAGCACAACAGGGTAGCTTTTATATTGCAGACAAAGTTTTGTAGATCCAGGACTTCTTGTTGAGTTAACAAAATTTAATCTGTAGTGTGACATGTTATTTTGATATGAATGCGCTCGGCGGAGTGGTCAGAGGTGCTCTGTCACCAACATGCGGTTAATAATTCGATCCCGCGCCTACAGCTCACCAAGCTCCGCATTCCTTTAGGTTCAATTAATTGGTACCAAACTTCTCTGAAAAGACAGTGAAATCAATCCTTCAGACCGGTAGGCCACTGCGAGTGATTGGAAAGATCAGAAATGCATTTAGTCATTTCCAACAGTGCTTGAAGAAGTCGATGCAAGATGCATCCCTCAGGGATTGATTAACGCTAAGAGCTCTATAATTTTATGTTTGATTTGGATTTGGAAATGGATAATACTCCCATAACGTTCGATTGAAAATCAACTCAAGTCGGACACTGTGAATTGATATTCATTGGATTATCATAAGATAGGAATCCACTCTGGCACGAGAGTCTGTTTGAAAAGGACGGCCACCACTAATAGACAAGACTGATGTAATGCATGCACTTAAAACTAATGTAAATTGTAGAAGATATTTTTCTTTCTTGTCATTTTTGCTATTCATGTGTATAAATATGACTCCGCCGGTTTTTTACCTGTTCAAAAATTTAGTCAGTACAAAAAGTTCTGAAAAATAAAAATTCAGATATATTTTCATCACTAACATTTCCTCAATTTTTAGGAACTTTGTGAATGCAATCGATGAAAAATTTGGTATGTTAGATTGGTAAAATTTGGTAAAATTTTCCAAAACGTGCTAACTTGTAATTAAATTTGGATTCCAAGTTGTAATTAGACGATACAATGACGGGAGAGTCAGGCGAGTAAAGTAAAACTTTCGCAAAACTTCTCACCTCAGCTCTTATGACATTTTCGGTCGATTTTACAACATGAAGTAGGTCGTTATTACGCAGTAAAATCACTTTGTTATGCCTTACGGTCAATCACGGTCGTAGATTTGCGATTCATGGTTCAATTGGTTAATTGTTGCTGATAAAGTACTGTATTAAATGTTTCACCGTACTTCAAAAGCTCGTAAAAGAGGTCGCCTTTCTGATCCCACCAAATGCACAACAAAACCTTTCCGTGATTATCCATTTGCAGTCGATTTTGCTGCCTGTCCAGAGTCGGTCCGTGATCGTTCACACTTTGCATAGTAGAGACAAATTCAGTTTCCGTCTCCGATCATTATGCGATGCAAAAAAGTTTTCTTTTTCATCGGTGGCAGTTTTTTAATAATCAAACATGACAAGTAAAGCTTTCCGCAAATGGCGTTTTTCGGGTACATAATTCGTCATCTCCAAAATTCTATGGTAACCAACATATAAAGTATTTTGCTATGGACGATATATAAGTAAATGGAGTTTTTAACGCTTTTTCAGACAAAAAAGTGAACTATACTTCTGCTATCGACTGCTTTTTTACAGACCCGCTCAAAATGATTTAATCTGATAAGGATATGCATATTTTGAGCCATAGGTCTAGTGCTATATAGGCGCCTATTTCGTCCTATTGGGACTCATCAGTAGCACCCTCCCTCGGTTCCGTCGATCCCTTGAGGTGAAACAATCCTCCAAAGGAACCGACGCCGAGTAAAATTAAGCACCCAAAGTAGGATGATGTTATTACCGAGGGAGGGTGCTACTGATGAGTCCCAATAGGACGAAATAGGCGCCTATATAGCACTAGACCTATGGCTCAAAATATGCATATCCTTAACAAAAAAGTGAATTTGCATACCTTTATATTTACTATAATTACACCCACGAATAATCAAACGAACGAGTCATAATTTTACACCTAGTAGTTAGTGCTGAGGTGCGGCTGCATGGTAACTGTGATTTCACGCTCCAGCCAGTTCGGACCTTCGTGCGCTTCCTGCTCACGCACGAGCATTATACATGGTTAACCCATCTTTTTTTTAGAGAATAAGACAGTTATCCACCTTTCTTCCGAATGTTATAATGCGAGGATATATTGATGAATTTAGCAACTTGGCGCACAAATTGAATCAGTATCTGAGGTCGGAAAACTGAACATGAAAATTGATTGCTTTGTAGTTGTTTGTCTTGTAGATTTCCTTTTAGCCACCAAAGCTATGTAATTATAAGAATGCATGTACCTCCATTCGCCCAAAGACCTCTGCTTTGCTATGTAAAAGGTACTGTTTTTGCACTATACTTGAAGTGGATTTTGCACGACGTTATAGCGATATTTGTAAAAACATATGGGGAGTAGAATTTGCTGTTCAATTTTGACACTATTACTTCTAGTTCCCAAGACCGACTGTCTATTAACCTCGGCATGCTTCAATATAATATCAGATTTTCTTCTTTGAGCAAGACGTGAGGTGTTACAATGAACTTTATTCGACAACTGACGTTTCGGCATTTCGCCTTCTTCAGAACCTGGAAAGGTCAAAATGTTTGCAATCCAATCAGTCAAACACATGCATTACTTCTTTACTAAAAATCACCAGACCTAGATTTCAATCGCATCAAGTACAAAATCAACACTCAACATACTCACCGCTTTTTATATGTGTTCTACTGGATGGTCCAAGTGAAGATCACCGGAAGGAGAGACACATAGGCCCGTAATGCACCCTACCAATCAAAACAACAGTCTTATATACCGGCTTATATCACGAGTGTTCATAAGCATAAGCATAAGCAGCACTGACTCGGTTCAGCGGCAGGCCACCGCGAGTCATTGTATAGGCCAGATATGCATTCAATCACCTCAAACAAAGTTAAAAATTGAAGTCGAATGCATGGCGCATTCCTCAGGGATTGATCAACGCCGAGAACTTTTTTATCCTTTATCACGAGTGTTTACGAGGCATTCATCCCCGCGGTTTATGGTTGGATTGGTTGTATTAAATCAAAACGCTTCCAAGATTTTTCGCGCTGATGTTTTTTGCTCCTGCGCAAGGATGGTGACTTCGATTTCAAAATCAGCTCCGTCGTGCTTCTGTGCTCTATGCTTGCCTAGCGGGGTGTTCCGTCTATTAAGACGCTTGTCAGCTAGGTGTTCTTCTATGCATGAATGGAGCGGCCTACCCGTTTCGCCAATATATCTATGACCACACGCTTTGCAAGAGATTAGGTAGAGTGCGCCTACGCTCATGCAATCACCGTCTTTGCCGTTGAGACATATTTTACAATCTTTTATTATACAGAGACGGTCATATAAGCGGTTACGAACTAATTGTCGTCTTAGAGTATTCAGTGGTTTTTTCAATAATAGTCACCGATTGCTCTAACTTGCTCTTTTCAAACAGCGTTTTATAGCTGTACTAATCTCATTTGAAAAGGACGGGAGCATAAACGGGACCTTCCTTTCATTAGACTTTCCGTTCGGGGGCGCATTATTTCCTCTAAATCTAAGCCGAGGGGTTACAAATTCGTATCCATTAGAAGTGGCTAATTCCCGATCCAATTTCACGGTTTCTATTCTCTGCTCCTCTCCAGTACATACGTTGGCTGCTGTTCGAAACATGTTCTTTACTAGCGCCTTTTCGTATGTGAGGGATGAGAAGAGAGATAGTGAACCAGGATATTCTTACTACTTGGCTTTCGGTACCACTTTGGGATGTAGCCGCTTTCGCTTAAGCTTATTTGCACGTTCAAGAAAGGAAACTCAATGATCTTCTGGTATCTCACGGGTGAAATTTTTATACTCTGACTGTCCATTCAACATTCTAAAGCAATCATCTAGCTCCTCTTGGGTGGAACAGATAACCAAACAGTCATTGATATGCCTACAGTAGAGTAATGGCCGGAGATCGATCACTGGTGCTTCCACTTTAGACATAAAGGCAATGGCCAGGCTAGGTGCCAGTCGCTGTTCCATTGCCAGCCCTCTGGTTTGAGCGTAATAATTCCCGGACAATCTGAAGATTGAGCAGTTCAGGCACTCTTTTAGTAGGATCATGAACTGCTCAATCGTCAAGCCATACATGTTTACAGCTCCCTGGTATTGCATCAGAAACTCATGTGTGGCTTGCAATGCGGAGTAATTCGAGACGTTGGTACATAAAGCAGTGACGTCGAATGACTCCATTACGTGCGCGTTGTTCGGGTTCGCGTTACGTAGACGATCCAGGACATCTGAGTGTTCGTCAGATGGGCTGGAATGTGTCCTAGCAACTGGGATGTTATTAATGTTAAGAACCATGCTATCCTATCCGTCGGTCCGCCTGCACAGCTGATGATGGGTCTAACCTTGAATATAGTTGGATCGTTAGACATTAGATCATCAGTGGATACTAACTTATGTGTTTTTATAAGTGAGTATAAGACAGGACATGTTGGTAACTGGATTTTTAATTGAGAAATGATAGACGGTCTTGAGTCTGCCGCTTTTTCCGTACGGACTCACTCACTGGTTAATTTGCGGTTTACCTTTTGAATTCCTTTACAGCAGCAATCGGTTAATCATCGGTAAAGCAAGGCATCTTAGAGATGCTTGTTCGTTATTGCGATATCGAACTGTCGAGGTCCTGCCTTCCCTTATCAACTCTCGAAACTCTTTCATACCACGCTTTTGTAGTTCGGTGAGGTTCGATTGAAATCTTTTCGTGCGATAGTGAATGAAAGTTCTAAAAGTCTCGTCCGCAAATTTCCGGAATTTTCTATCAACCTCCTCGTCGGGGTCTTGTTGTCTATAGAACGGCTGAGGAAAGGTGGTATTGGTGCCTCTAGTTGCTGTTCAATCCTATTAGTCTCTTCAGCTCTTTATAAAATAATTCAACAGACTGGTTATTTGTAGAAAAATCCCATCTTCTTGAAACATATAACGAAGAAGTCACCAGTCTCAGGTGACATCCTGCGAGAAATAATCCATACTCAGGCTAGAAAATGATTCAGAAATAAGGAGCCATATTATTTGTTATATTTCTTTGAACTTTTGCGGTTTATCAAAGTCTCAAAGGTTTTACGCGCTGGTGCTTTTGACTCTTGCCTTTGGATTTCTACTACCTCATCGCTGTGTTTTTCTACCTTGTATACCCCTAAAAGCTTACTTCTTTAGCGATGAGAATTCCCGTCTAGGTGTTCTTTGATGCGGATCCAAAGTGATCTCCCGTTTCGCCAATTATTTTTCACCACATGTCGTGCAAGAGGTCTGCCGTTTTGTACCCGAACTCTGATAATTGTGATACCTGAACTAATCGCCGTCTCTACTATTAAGTCACACTATGCAGTTGTCTGTCTTACATACGCGGATCTACAAGCGGTTTTGAACCATTGGCGACGTAAGTTATTGAGTGGAATCTCTACGACTTTGCAGAGTTTCCCAGTGGCTCTTCTGAACACCTTAATTTAACGTCACGATTCGAGAGATTGCTGCTATTACAGAGGAATTACAAAATCTTCAAATCCTTTGGCTAGTCTAATAGTCTAATGCCACTTACAGGAGACATAAACGGTGTTTTGAACATTTTTTAAGTGCCTGTCTGTATAATTTTGTGTGAAGGTTTTTTCAGAATCACATACCAATTCTGATAGTAATTCTGCAAACTGACAGTTGAATCCCCTCCGCTATCTAATTGCGAAAATTTTCAAGTGCTAATGAGCAGCCATCCAAGCAAATATTACCGTCTGTGTTCATGCAGACGAAATCATAATTGAGGTCAGTCAATGTTTTGCGCTGTATCGATGTAATCAAATAACATCGTTCCAGACCCAGTGATTCTACAGCGCTAACGGTTTTTCCGATTTGTCTTCCTCACAATAGACAAAAGAGAATTACTAGGATTAGGCAAGACAATTCTTGCTCACAAAGTGACGTTGAGAAGGAGCGTTTCTTTTTTGGATTGCAAGCGTAATTTTAATCACATGGAGACGTAGACAGTCTTCCATAACTGCATAACCCTGAGTGGAAGACGTTCAAAGTAACACGCCTAAGTCGTTATTTCTTGAATAGTGAGTCTGAATCTCACCCCCGAGTTCTACCGCTATCCCAGTCACTCAAGCGTTTACGTCCAAGTTGATATTATTGAGCTCCACCGCCACCTGGATCATTTGGGCAGTTGAAGGCAAAAAATGAGGCCGTTCGATGATATGAGTTGTATAGTCTATGCGAATTGATTGTTTCACTGCTTCTTTAGCATTGTTATGAAGCTTTAATGCTACATCCGAATGTTCTGAGTGATATGAAGAAAATTTGAATCTAAGCATAAGTTGAACTCGCGTCTTACCTATGGAGGGGAGGGGGGGGGGGGGTGAAATCATCTGGGTTAGTTGTTAGCACTTTTGATAGCGTATATCGAAGAAGGAGTACTGAAAAAGCGGTGGCCTTAGTGGTACAACGGTGGGACGTGCTCCCGGTACGGATATGACGGTTGTTTCTAACTGGTTGAATATTCTACAATTACTCAGCATAAAGATTTACGATGTGAAAACCGTAACATTGCTATAAAAGCAATAAATTGAGAAATTCTTCTTGATTATACATAGCAAACTGCTGTCAGCTTACTTGGATTCAATGCCAACTTGTGCTTACTGGACTAAACCCATTAAAGGTCAGTTGCTGATACCTCCGATAATTTATATCGAAGAACGAGTGATAGTAAGGCGGTGTCCCTGGTCAAGTAAAGGCGGCATGCCTATGTTGTGGGTGAAACACGGGTTCAACCCCCTTCTAGGATTCCAATATTTGCATCACAGCTTAGTCTGATAACAAATTTTTTTAGCCATTCATTAGGTCTTTTATGAGACTTATACAGTGCAAGACACAAGTTTCGCCTTTACAACCCTCATCAGTTTCGCGATGCCTTTCGGTTCACTCACTTTCTCGGGGATATATTCCCTACTTAGAGGAGCCAAAATAAGTTATCAGATTATACTGTTTTGACCAAAACAAGGTCTCAAAAACACTCGAAACTAAAGAATCACTCAACACTTCCACTCTTGCGCTATACTGCTTTATAAAGCAAAAAAGTTCAAAAAACATAAAAGCATTACTTTCACGATGCAGCATCATTATAATAAATAGAATCAAATCCTATCTTTACAAAGAGCTGTGTTTATAATTGAAATGGCATTCACTACCTGATGATGAGAAATCAATAAATGTTACCACCTAGTTCATGTTCGGATTACTTAGTAAGCTTATATAGCGAATAAGTCACTTGCTGCTCCATAGACATTCACTTTATGAGAAACCTTTAACATTAGAAAAAGTGTAAAGGCGTTCGTTCAGCGTCACCTCATTGCGTTTTCAACAAGATTCACTGTACATTCTCATCTCTATGCATTATCAACTTTATGGTACGTAAGATTTTGCGCACCATGATGAATTTCAATGCCATAGAGCATTGTTTTTCTTGTCACCTTTTCCGACACGCTTTCCGTCTTTCATCCCCGTAATGGTGGATTTTGGCAGCGTTTCATTCCCACCTGACACTGATTACTTTAGTGAAAATCGGTAAAAGTTGTTATTTTGGATATAGTCGAGCCCTCCATCAACAAAATTTGTTTCTCAGATATAGTGCATGTGGAAGGCTAGTTAGAACATCAAATTAACGACCGCAGTTTCTAGATCTCACAAATTCAATGCCAAAAACTTTTCATAGCGAATGTTGTGTTTCATTTTTGTCATTCGGTATTCTTCTCCATAGCTTTTCTTCAATAGCACTTTTGTGATCTCGATATTTTGTAGACTGCAAATTTATCATTTTTGGAGAAATCGAAATTTTATGTTACAGCGTCAGAAGTGAAAAAGTGGAATCGAATTGGGCAATGCTACTTGAGGAATTGTGCGCGAACTGAATTTTTTGGTCTCTTACTTGCAGCTCACTGTCATACCAGATTAAACATGTATTTGACTTCATTAAATGATTTCTGTATTACTCGAGATAGCAGTATCTGTCACGAAACTTACACTTCTTGGAGTACTCAACGAGCTGCCATTCCGACGACAATCACGTATAAGTGTAGAGTAGCAAACTCGTTGTTGTCTGTGAACGATCTAACGCGAAAAATGGAAACTGCTTTAAATTGAGTTCATAATATCTCCATAGACATTTAGGGAACAAAAATGAAAGTTCTTACAAATATGGTGAGACTAGCGATAGATTTTTTTGCTATTTCGTTGCTATCTACAGTCTCAGGAGTGCTGGAATGTGGAGTGATGCCTGCGAGGCAGGGTAGTTAAATACCATCGGTACTCAAGAGTCGCTCTAATCCGAAAGTTTTGATGAAAGGCGTTTAAATTTTGAATATCAATAGTCAGGCATGAATAAGAACCATCCATAATAGTAATTTGGTTTCCGAAAAATTCCTGAAAACCTTAAGAAATATCATTACAGCTAGCACTAAGACGTTCAACGTCAGCGGTCTCACAACTTTGCCTGTTGCCATGGTTTACTCTACTAGCACCCAATATCCAAGCCCAACTCCCTGGTATTGCGCCTAACGAGGGGGGTGCTCGGGCGTTTGTTCAACGTCTTGTGATGCAAACGATGAGTTGGCAAATCATTTATGTCAATTTTTTTTTCCAGGAATTGTGCAAACGCATAGGAGGTGCCATCATTTTGACATTCGTCGGCCTCCTATTACTACATGATTTCTATAGTTTGGTAAAATGATGTAAAGCAAAAAAACTAGCTCTCCAGCTCTTTGACGTTCTCGAAAATCAAGCGCGCAGTGCACTTCTACCTGATGCTGTAATCTCGTTTATTTTGGGTCAAATTACTGTTAACATTGCTTACGTACCATTGAATTGTGAGAAAATTGCCCTTCATCCAATGGAAAGGAGTGGGTTTCTAATGATCAACGTCCATTCAGTGTATTGCAAAGATAGTTATAACAGGCAATGAAAATACGGAAATGTGTTCGATAGTGCACAAAAAACAAGCAAACAAAAAGTGGCAAGAACGCGCTAAACTATGAGAAGCACTATCACAGTGCACCAAAATAAAAACCTCAGAGTCGACGTTTTTTTAGCGAATTTTTCCAGTACAATTTCCTAGGAACAGTGTAGTTACTCAATGTGACAGGTGGTGGTTGAATGGGTTTTGAGGTATAGAAGAATGTCAATGCTCAAACAGTCTCTAGCTTCTATATCACCTGTCACCTGTCGTCCCGTTGATCGTCGACAGGTGACAGGTGATATAGAAGCTAGAGACTGTTTGAGCATTGACATTCTTCTATACCTCAAAACCCATTCAACCACCACCTGTCACATTGAGTAACTACACTGTTCCTAGGAAATTGTACTGGAAAAATTCGCTAAAAAAACGTCGACTCTGAGGTTTTTATTTTGGTGCACTGTGATAGTGCTTCTCATAGTTTAGCGCGTTCTTGCCACTTTTTGTTTGCTTGTTTTTTTGTGCACTATCGAACACATTTCCGTATTTTCATTGCCTGTTATAACTATCTTTGCAATACACTGAATGGACGTTGATCATTAGAAACCCACTCCTTTCCATTGGATGAAGGGCAATTTTCTCACAATTCAATGGTACCGTAAGCAATGTTAACAGTAATTTGACCCAAAATAAACGAGATTACAGCATCAGGTAGAAGTGCACTGCGCGCTTGATTTTCGAGAACGTCAAAGAGCTGGAGAGCTAGTTTTTTTTGCTTTACATCATTTTACCAAACTATAGAAATCATGTAGTAATAGGAGGCCGACGAATGTCAAAATGATGGCACCTCCTATGCGTTTGCACAATTCCTGGAAAAAAAAATTGACATAAATGATTTGCCAACTCATCGTTTGCATCACAAGACGTTGAACAAACGCCCGAGCACCCCCCTCGTTAGGCGCAATACCAGGGAGTTGGGCTTGGATATTGGGTGCAGTAGAGTAAACCATGGCAACAGGCAAAGTTGTGAGGCCGCTGACGTTGAACGTCTTAGTGCTAGCTGTAATGATATTTCTTAAGGTTTTCAGGAATTTTTCGGAAACCAAATTACTATTATGGATGGTTCTTATTCATGCCTGACTATTGATATTCAAAATTTAAACGCCTTTCATCAAAACTTTCGGATTAGAGCGACTCTTGAGTACCGATGGTATTTAACTACCCTGCCTCGCAGGCATCACTCCACATTCCAGCACTCCTGAGACTGTAGATAGCAACGAAATAGCAAAAAATCTATCGCTAGTCTCACCATATTTGTAAGAACTTTCATTTTTGTTCCCTAAATGTCTATGGAGATATTATGAACTCAATTTAAAGCAGTTTCCATTTTTCGCGTTAGATCGTTCACAGACAACAACGAGTTTGCTACTCTACACTTATACGTGATTGTCGTCGGAATGGCAGCTCGTTGAGTACTCCAAGAAGTGTAAGTTTCGTGACAGATACTGCTATCTCGAGTAATACAGAAATCATTTAATGAAGTCAAATACATGTTTAATCTGGTATGACAGTGAGCTGCAAGTAAGAGACCAAAAAATTCAGTTCGCGCACAATTCCTCAAGTAGCATTGCCCAATTCGATTCCACTTTTTCACTTCTGACGCTGTAACATAAAATTTCGATTTCTCCAAAAATGATAAATTTGCAGTCTACAAAATATCGAGATCACAAAAGTGCTATTGAAGAAAAGCTATGGAGAAGAATACCGAATGACAAAAATGAAACACAACATTCGCTATGAAAAGTTTTTGGCATTGAATTTGTGAGATCTAGAAACTGCGGTCGTTAATTTGATGTTCTAACTAGCCTTCCACATGCACTATATCTGAGAAACAAATTTTGTTGATGGAGGGCTCGACTATATCCAAAATAACAACTTTTACCGATTTTCACTAAAGTAATCAGTGTCAGGTGGGAATGAAACGCTGCCAAAATCCACCATTACGGGGATGAAAGACGGAAAGCGTGTCGGAAAAGGTGACAAGAAAAACAATGCTCTATGGCATTGAAATTCATCATGGTGCGCAAAAATCTTACGTACCATAAAGTTGATAATGCATAGAGATGAGAATGTACAGTGAATCTTGTTGAAAACGCAATGAGGTGACGCTGAACGAACGCCTTTACACTTTTTCTAATGTTAAAGGTTTCTCATAAAGTGAATGTCTATGGAGCAGCAAGTGACTTATTCGCTATATAAGCTTACTAAGTAATCCGAACATGAACTAGGTGGTAACATTTATTGATTTCTCATCATCAGGTAGTGAATGCCATTTCAATTATAAACACAGCTCTTTGTAAAGATAGGATTTGATTCTATTTATTATAATGATGCTGCATCGTGAAAGTAATGCTTTTATGTTTTTTGAACTTTTTTGCTTTATAAAGCAGTATAGCGCAAGAGTGGAAGTGTTGAGTGATTCTTTAGTTTCGAGTGTTTTTGAGACCTTGTTTTGGTCAAAACAGTATAATCTGATAACTTATTTTGGCTCCTCTAAGTAGGGAATATATCCCCGAGAAAGTGAGTGAACCGAAAGGCATCGCGAAACTGATGAGGGTTGTAAAGGCGAAACTTGTGTCTTGCACTGTATAAGTCTCATAAAAGACCTAATGAATGGCTAAAAAAATTTGTTATCAGACTAAGCTGTGATGCATATATTGGAATCCTAGAAGGGGGTTGAACCTGTGTTTCACCCACAACATAGGCATGCCGCCTTTACTTGACCAGGGACACCGCCTTACTATCACTCGTTCTTCGATATAAATTATCGGAGGTATCAGCAACTGACCTTTAATGGGTTTAGTCCAGTAAGCACAAGTTGGCATTGAATCCAAGTAAGCTGACAGCAGTTTGCTATGTATAATCAAGAAGAATTTCTCAATTTATTGCTTTTATAGCAATGTTACGGTTTTCACATCGTAAATCTTTATGCTGAGTAATTGTAGAATATTCAACCAGTTAGAAACAACCGTCATATCCGTACCGGGAGCACGTCCCACCGTTGTACCACTAAGGCCACCGCTTTTTCAGTACTCCTTCTTCGATATACGCTATCAAAAGTGCTAACAACTAACCCAGATGATTTCCCCCCCCCCCCCCTCCCCTCCATAGGTATAGACGCGAGTTCAACTTATGCTTAGATTCAAATTTTCTTCATATCACTCAGAACATTCGGATGTAGCATTAAAGCTTCATAACAATGCTAAAGAAGCAGTGAAACAATCAATTCGCATAGACTATACAACTCATATCATCGAACGGCCTCATTTTTTGCCTTCAACTGCCCAAATGATCCAGGTGGCGGTGGAGCTCAATAATATCAACTTGGACGTAAACGCTTGAGTGACTGGATAGCGGTAGAACTCGGGGGTGAGATTCAGACTCACTATTCAAGAAATAACGACTTAGGCGTGTTACTTTGAACGTCTTCCACTCAGGGTTATGCAGTTATGGAAGACTGTCTACGTCTCCATGTGATTAAAATTACGCTTGCAATCCAAAAAAGAAACGCTCCTTCTCAACGTCACTTTGTGAGCAAGAATTGTCTTGCCTAATCCTAGTAATTCTCTTTTGTCTATTGTGAGGAAGACAAATCGGAAAAACCGTTAGCGCTGTAGAATCACTGGGTCTGGAACGATGTTATTTGATTACATCGATACAGCGCAAAACATTGACTGACCTCATTTATGATTTCGTCTGCATGAACACAGACGGTAATATTTGCTTGGATGGCTGCTCATTAGCACTTGAAAATTTTCGCAATTAGATAGCGGAGGGGATTCAACTGTCAGTTTGCAGAATTACTATCAGAATTGGTATGTGATTCTGAAAAAACCTTCACACAAAATTATACAGACAGGCACTTAAAAAATGTTCAAAACACCGTTTATGTCTCCTGTAAGTGGCATTAGACTATTAGACTAGCCAAAGGATTTGAAGATTTTGTAATTCCTCTGTAATAGCAGCAATCTCTCGAATCGTGACGTTAAATTAAGGTGTTCAGAAGAGCCACTGGGAAACTCTGCAAAGTCGTAGAGATTCCACTCAATAACTTACGTCGCCAATGGTTCAAAACCGCTTGTAGATCCGCGTATGTAAGACAGACAACTGCATAGTGTGACTTAATAGTAGAGACGGCGATTAGTTCAGGTATCACAATTATCAGAGTTCGGGTACAAAACGGCAGACCTCTTGCACGACATGTGGTGAAAAATAATTGGCGAAACGGGAGATCACTTTGGATCCGCATCAAAGAACACCTAGACGGGAATTCTCATCGCTAAAGAAGTAAGCTTTTAGGGGTATACAAGGTAGAAAAACACAGCGATGAGGTAGTAGAAATCCAAAGGCAAGAGTCAAAAGCACCAGCGCGTAAAACCTTTGAGACTTTGATAAACCGCAAAAGTTCAAAGAAATATAACAAATAATATGGCTCCTTATTTCTGAATCATTTTCTAGCCTGAGTATGGATTATTTCTCGCAGGATGTCACCTGAGACTGGTGACTTCTTCGTTATATGTTTCAAGAAGATGGGATTTTTCTACAAATAACCAGTCTGTTGAATTATTTTATAAAGAGCTGAAGAGACTAATAGGATTGAACAGCAACTAGAGGCACCAATACCACCTTTCCTCAGCCGTTCTATAGACAACAAGACCCCGACGAGGAGGTTGATAGAAAATTCCGGAAATTTGCGGACGAGACTTTTAGAACTTTCATTCACTATCGCACGAAAAGATTTCAATCGAACCTCACCGAACTACAAAAGCGTGGTATGAAAGAGTTTCGAGAGTTGATAAGGGAAGGCAGGACCTCGACAGTTCGATATCGCAATAACGAACAAGCATCTCTAAGATGCCTTGCTTTACCGATGATTAACCGATTGCTGCTGTAAAGGAATTCAAAAGGTAAACCGCAAATTAACCAGTGAGTGAGTCCGTACGGAAAAAGCGGCAGACTCAAGACCGTCTATCATTTCTCAATTAAAAATCCAGTTACCAACATGTCCTGTCTTATACTCACTTATAAAAACACATAAGTTAGTATCCACTGATGATCTAATGTCTAACGATCCAACTATATTCAAGGTTAGACCCATCATCAGCTGTGCAGGCGGACCGACGGATAGGATAGCATGGTTCTTAACATTAATAACATCCCAGTTGCTAGGACACATTCCAGCCCATCTGACGAACACTCAGATGTCCTGGATCGTCTACGTAACGCGAACCCGAACAACGCGCACGTAATGGAGTCATTCGACGTCACTGCTTTATGTACCAACGTCTCGAATTACTCCGCATTGCAAGCCACACATGAGTTTCTGATGCAATACCAGGGAGCTGTAAACATGTATGGCTTGACGATTGAGCAGTTCATGATCCTACTAAAAGAGTGCCTGAACTGCTCAATCTTCAGATTGTCCGGGAATTATTACGCTCAAACCAGAGGGCTGGCAATGGAACAGCGACTGGCACCTAGCCTGGCCATTGCCTTTATGTCTAAAGTGGAAGCACCAGTGATCGATCTCCGGCCATTACTCTACTGTAGGCATATCAATGACTGTTTGGTTATCTGTTCCACCCAAGAGGAGCTAGATGATTGCTTTAGAATGTTGAATGGACAGTCAGAGTATAAAAATTTCACCCGTGAGATACCAGAAGATCATTAGTTTCCTTTCTTGAACGTGCAAATAAGCTTAAGCGAAAGCGGCTACATCCCAAAGTGGTACCGAAAGCCAAGTAGTAAGAATATCCTGGTTCACTATCTCTCTTCTCATCCCTCACATACGAAAAGGCGCTAGTAAAGAACATGTTTCGAACAGCAGCCAACGTATGTACTGGAGAGGAGCAGAGAATAGAAACCGTGAAATTGGATCGGGAATTAGCCACTTCTAATGGATACGAATTTGTAACCCCTCGGCTTAGATTTAGAGGAAATAATGCGCCCCCGAACGGAAAGTCTAATGAAAGGAAGGTCCCGTTTATGCTCCCGTCCTTTTCAAATGAGATTAGTACAGCTATAAAACGCTGTTTGAAAAGAGCAAGTTAGAGCAATCGGTGACTATTATTGAAAAAACCACTGAATACTCTAAGACGACAATTAGTTCGTAACCGCTTATATGACCGTCTCTGTATAATAAAAGATTGTAAAATATGTCTCAACGGCAAAGACGGTGATTGCATGAGCGTAGGCGCACTCTACCTAATCTCTTGCAAAGCGTGTGGTCATAGATATATTGGCGAAACGGGTAGGCCGCTCCATTCATGCATAGAAGAACACCTAGCTGACAAGCGTCTTAATAGACGGAACACCCCGCTAGGCAAGCATAGAGCACAGAAGCACGACGGAGCTGATTTTGAAATCGAAGTCACCATCCTTGCGCAGGAGCAAAAAACATCAGCGCGAAAAATCTTGGAAGCGTTTTGATTTAATACAACCAATCCAACCATAAACCGCGGGGATGAATGCCTCGTAAACACTCGTGATAAAGGATAAAAAAGTTCTCGGCGTTGATCAATCCCTGAGGAATGCGCCATGCATTCGACTTCAATTTTTAACTTTGTTTGAGGTGATTGAATGCATATCTGGCCTATACAATGACTCGCGGTGGCCTGCCGCTGAACCGAGTCAGTGCTGCTTATGCTTATGCTTATGAACACTCGTGATATAAGCCGGTATATAAGACTGTTGTTTTGATTGGTAGGGTGCATTACGGGCCTATGTGTCTCTCCTTCCGGTGATCTTCACTTGGACCATCCAGTAGAACACATATAAAAAGCGGTGAGTATGTTGAGTGTTGATTTTGTACTTGATGCGATTGAAATCTAGGTCTGGTGATTTTTAGTAAAGAAGTAATGCATGTGTTTGACTGATTGGATTGCAAACATTTTGACCTTTCCAGGTTCTGAAGAAGGCGAAATGCCGAAACGTCAGTTGTCGAATAAAGTTCATTGTAACACCTCACGTCTTGCTCAAAGAAGAAAATCTGATATTATATTGAAGCATGCCGAGGTTAATAGACAGTCGGTCTTGGGAACTAGAAGTAATAGTGTCAAAATTGAACAGCAAATTCTACTCCCCATATGTTTTTACAAATATCGCTATAACGTCGTGCAAAATCCACTTCAAGTATAGTGCAAAAACAGTACCTTTTACATAGCAAAGCAGAGGTCTTTGGGCGAATGGAGGTACATGCATTCTTATAATTACATAGCTTTGGTGGCTAAAAGGAAATCTACAAGACAAAAACTACAAAGCAATCAATTTTCATGTTCAGTTTTCCGACCTCAGATACTGATTCAATTTGTGCGCCAAGTTGCTAAATTCATCAATATATCCTCGCATTATAACATTCGGAAGAAAGGTGGATAACTGTCTTATTCTCTAAAAAAAAGATGGGTTAACCATGTATAATGCTCGTGCGTGAGCAGGAAGCGCACGAAGGTCCGAACTGGCTGGAGCGTGAAATCACAGTTACCATGCAGCCGCACCTCAGCACTAACTACTAGGTGTAAAATTATGACTCGTTCGTTTGATTATTCGTGGGTGTAATTATAGTAAATATAAAGGTATGCAAATTCACTTTTTTGTTAAGGATATGCATATTTTGAGCCATAGGTCTAGTGCTATATAGGCGCCTATTTCGTCCTATTGGGACTCATCAGTAGCACCCTCCCTCGGTAATAACATCATCCTACTTTGGGTGCTTAATTTTACTCGGCGTCGGTTCCTTTGGAGGATTGTTTCACCTCAAGGGATCGACGGAACCGAGGGAGGGTGCTACTGATGAGTCCCAATAGGACGAAATAGGCGCCTATATAGCACTAGACCTATGGCTCAAAATATGCATATCCTTATCAGATTAAATCATTTTGAGCGGGTCTGTAAAAAAGCAGTCGATAGCAGAAGTATAGTTCACTTTTTTGTCTGAAAAAGCGTTAAAAACTCCATTTACTTATATATCGTCCATAGCAAAATACTTTATATGTTGGTTACCATAGAATTTTGGAGATGACGAATTATGTACCCGAAAAACGCCATTTGCGGAAAGCTTTACTTGTCATGTTTGATTATTAAAAAACTGCCACCGATGAAAAAGAAAACTTTTTTGCATCGCATAATGATCGGAGACGGAAACTGAATTTGTCTCTACTATGCAAAGTGTGAACGATCACGGACCGACTCTGGACAGGCAGCAAAATCGACTGCAAATGGATAATCACGGAAAGGTTTTGTTGTGCATTTGGTGGGATCAGAAAGGCGACCTCTTTTACGAGCTTTTGAAGTACGGTGAAACATTTAATACAGTACTTTATCAGCAACAATTAACCAATTGAACCATGAATCGCAAATCTACGACCGTGATTGACCGTAAGGCATAACAAAGTGATTTTACTGCGTAATAACGACCTACTTCATGTTGTAAAATCGACCGAAAATGTCATAAGAGCTGAGGTGAGAAGTTTTGCGAAAGTTTTACTTTACTCGCCTGACTCTCCCGTCATTGTATCGTCTAATTACAACTTGGAATCCAAATTTAATTACAAGTTAGCACGTTTTGGAAAATTTTACCAAATTTTACCAATCTAACATACCAAATTTTTCATCGATTGCATTCACAAAGTTCCTAAAAATTGAGGAAATGTTAGTGATGAAAATATATCTGAATTTTTATTTTTCAGAACTTTTTGTACTGACTAAATTTTTGAACAGGTAAAAAACCGGCGGAGTCATATTTATACACATGAATAGCAAAAATGACAAGAAAGAAAAATATCTTCTACAATTTACATTAGTTTTAAGTGCATGCATTACATCAGTCTTGTCTATTAGTGGTGGCCGTCCTTTTCAAACAGACTCTCGTGCCAGAGTGGATTCCTATCTTATGATAATCCAATGAATATCAATTCACAGTGTCCGACTTGAGTTGATTTTCAATCGAACGTTATGGGAGTATTATCCATTTCCAAATCCAAATCAACATAAAATTATAGAGCTCTTAGCGTTAATCAATCCCTGAGGGATGCATCTTGCATCGACTTCTTCAAGCACTGTTGGAAATGACTAAATGCATTTCTGATCTTTCCAATCACTCGCAGTGGCCTACCGGTCTGAAGGATTGATTTCACTGTCTTTTCAGAGAAGTTTGGTACCAATTAATTGAACCTAAAGGAATGCGGAGCTTGGTGAGCTGTAGGCGCGGGATCGAATTATTAACCGCATGTTGGTGACAGAGCACCTCTGACCACTCCGCCGAGCGCATTCATATCAAAATAACATGTCACACTACAGATTAAATTTTGTTAACTCAACAAGAAGTCCTGGATCTACAAAACTTTGTCTGCAATATAAAAGCTACCCTGTTGTGCTAGATGTGACCCTGATTTTCTGCAGTGCACCAAATCAATTATGAGCATATTTTCTGCCAAGATTTGGATTTCGAAATAACAGAGATCGCTAGAGTATGCGGTATTCCTTCGACTGCAGCACAATTATTTCTCAAACGTGACATGCCATGACTGCTGAGATTTCCTTCTAAGACTCGTTTTGAAACAATAGATCGTGCTATCACTTGTATTGCTCAAGCCGATTACTTATTCGCGTATCAACGCTTTAAATATTACAATTACAGGAAATTTATCAGCAGCCGATGAAACGTCGGCTTCGGTGTCCAAGTGCTGAGTATTTACAACAATTAAACCTAACCCTTGAGTTCCAAGTGACGCTTTATGCGCCGTATTTGGCTTCGTTTCTGAACAGCCTTTTTCAGTGAACAGTAGCAATGAAAGGTAATTTCATCTCGCTTTCAGGGTGGTTAGTCTGTCGTTTAAACTTTACAGCGAATTTTGATTCGAGTAAAGTTTTGATAACGATCATCGTCACGAAAAGACGATATGTTAGCGAAAATGCCTCTTCAAAGATATTATAATGTTAAATACACCCATACATTCTGAGAATCCGCATTTTCTATCAAAAAGACGAGATTCTTGAAAAGTAAGCATATTTCCTATTCATATTCTCTCTTCTTTTGAGAGAGACTGGCAAGCGACTCGTGAGTACCCAGCCACTACGTTCAGAGTCTGGTAAGCTCTATACGTTGGATATCAAAATGACAAAATTAGTAACAAATTAGGTCTCATTCCTCTGACCGCGAAAGAGCCCCTGGTACGGCAGCGCCAGATAGGACGAGTACGGAGAGGCTGCTAAAATCTCAGGGCCGAACTAGGCTGCCAAGATCGAAGCGGACTAAAATGACGATCTGTACCTACAACGCAAGAACCCTTGTTCACAAATCCGCTGTAGAAGATCTATTGATTCAAGCAAGAAGGATAAGGTACGACGTCATTGGCCTGGCTGAGACGAGAAGACTCCATCCTTTCCACGCTGTTTATGACACCGGAGAAGAACTGTTTCTCGGAACATGCGATAGCAGAGGTGTCGGCGGCGTTGGCCTCTTCGTCTAATCGGCTATGACCGTGAACTTCAATTTATTTGTACAACTAGCAATCTGTATCGGACGATTAAGGATGAAACGATGTGGTCCAGTGCCGGCTTTGACGATTTCCGTTGCTTACGCACCAACATCAAGCTATGACGAAGACGAAACTGAAGCGTTCTAAATGGATCTCGAAAAATTTCTGAGAGAAGATCATACATTCTTCAGGGTCATTGTCGGAGATTTAGATGCAAAAATTGGATTTAGAGGAACGTCTAAAGAACGTCACATTGGGACCCACGGACTAGAGTGGAACGAACAGCATGAGAGGCTACCTGAGTTTATTATGACGACGCAAGCCATCCATGGTAACTCACAATTCCACAATCCTCACTCTTAGCGATGGACGTGGGAATCTCCCAATGGATAATAGCATAACGAAATAGATTTCATCTTAGTAAATCGAAGCTTTTGCCTGAGTGATGCCGCTGTTGTCTCTAAGGTTCACACGGGATGAGATCATCGCCTCCTTCACGCATCGTTTCGTTTTTCGCGAAAAGAAGAGAAAGCAGCTAATTTCAAACAACGATTTCCCAGAGCTGCCATAAACTGGAATGTATTAAAACCATTGATCGGCTCCTGGGAAGGTACCGCTGTCGACAACATTGACGATGATTACGATCGACTCGTTGAATATCTTCACGTTAGCGCTACGAAAGCCGATAGCCCTAAGGTCACGAAGAGACGCTTGTCTCCGCAGACACTCGAGCTTATACGTCAACATGGAATAGCGGGAGCTACAGGCAACCAAAACCTTACGTCCGATCTTGAGAGACGCTGAAGAGAGGCGATAAAAGAAGACCTCAAATAGAGACAAGCAGCAGTCATAGCAGAAGCTGCAGAGGCTGGGAAGAGCATTTGCAATGTCCAGCAATGCTTCGTCAATAACAAGACCAACTTGATTGCACTCCAATGACCTGACGGAACACTCACATCTTGCAGAAGGGCAATGGAGAAAATCCTCCACCACTACTCCTCGGATCTCTTCCTTAGCCATGTCCTTTTACTGCCATAGAAACTGAAGGAAGACGAATATTTTACGGCTCCACCGGTCCTCCCTTCCAGAATACCGACATGCTATATCGTCGGTGTAGAACATAACAGCACCCAGTCTATACAGGATTAGACCAGAACACCTGAAAAATCTTTCACCAGTTCTCATAGACACCCTGGCTCGACTCTTCACTCGCTACCTGTCAGAACGCAAGGTTCCCATTCAGAACCAGCATGACCGTACTGTTGTTCAAAAAGGGAGACATTCACGACATGGGCAATTATCGTCAAATCAGCTTACTGGACCAGGGACAGCCATGCCAACAAGCAGGGTTCCGAAAAGGGATTAGCACCATAGACCACATCCACACGATCACAAGACTCATTGAAGTTTCACGAGAGTACAAACAACCACTCTGTCTCACTTTCATTGATCTGAAGAAAGCCTTTGATTCAGTGGAAACAGAAGCGGTTATAGAGGCTCTGGATAACCGGGGCGTCCCTACTTGGTACATAATGATACTTTGTGAGCTTTATTAAGATTTCTCGACCAAAATATCTCCATTCTACAACAACATCGCCATTGGCGTAAGAAGAGGGGTTCGACAAGGCGATACAATTTTGCCAAAAATATTCACTGCCATCCTACAAAGCGTCATGCGAGCATCAAAATGGGACGATATGGGAGTGAAAATTGACGGTTGACAATCAAACCATCTTCGCATTGCCGACGATATCGTCCTCATAACACCAAACATCAGCCAAGTGGAACGAATCATGACCGATTTCGATAATGCCTGTGGAAAGATTGGTCTTCAACTAAATCTAACGAAAACGATGTTCATGAGGAAAGGGTGGGTTTCGAATGCCCCATTCACGCTCAACGGAACGACAACCTCCGAATGCGCCAGTTACGTTTATCTAGGTCGTGAAATCAACATGATGAACGACCTGGCTCCAGAGTTGAGCAGGAGAAAACGAGCGGCATGGGGAACGTTTAAGAGCATCGAAGATGTAGTGAAGAGGACAAAGAACATACGACTCCGTGCCCACCTTTTCGACTCGACAATTATTCCTGCCCTGACGTATGCAGCAGAAACCTGGTCGCTGCGTAAGCAGGATGAAAGATCACTTGGAGTTATCGAACGCGCAGTCGAAAGGTCGATGCTAGGAGTATCCCGTATTTCGCAAATGAGAGAAAGGATCCGAAGTTACAACCTACGTCAACGATCGAAAATCAGAGACGCCGTTCTACACGCCAGGATATCGAAAATAAGGTGGGCCGGACACGTGATGCGCTTCAACGACAACCGATGGACGAGAGCCGTTACCGACTGGATTCCTCGGGACGTCAAGCGCTCTATAGGAAGACCACTGACCCGTTGGTCCGATTTCTTCACGAAAGAGATGGAAGAAAGATATGATGCTCTGCGAATCCCTAGAGCGAGGAGGACCCACTGGGCTACTCTTGCACGCGACAGGGAAAAATGGAAGAGTTGCTGGTAATCAGCGGGACGACAGGTGATACAGGTAATGGTTTGTGATCTCACTACTCACTGAGCAGCATGAGAGGTCCGCACCTTATCATTGTTGGTAAGAGCCCTTATTGGTCGTCGGAGCGTGTCACAGCTACTCCAGCGAGCGTAAAAAACAAGAAATGTATTAGACTGTCACCATGTTATCGGTGTTTTCACTGCTTTCGGTAAATGATCAACTATGGTAGACTACCGTGCCTGTCGTGTCTATCGGGTCCACTGGCTCACTCTTAGTTAAGTTCCGGTTTGAACAGCGAACTGCCTAATCAACCCTGGTAAGAAAATGAATTACCGTAGAAATCGTGAAGTATCAGGGTATGACGAAAATGATCAAGGTTTTGCTTGATCAAGGTTTTTTCTTCCTTTGTTGAGACCTTTTGAACCTCTTATATCACTTTGATGGAACAAGATCTTTTCTCCTCGTCCATATGCTTTTGGTTTAGTCATACATGTCTTCTGTAGAGAAAAACGCTGGCTTACGACGCAATCATATTGGATTTGTATTCAATCAAATATATTGCATTTTACAAAGGAGATCACGACAAAGATCTTTAGTTCTCATCTTCCCTAGTTTTATACAAATCCCAGGAGTCGTCAATGAGTAATTATAAAAAATGATGATGCAGGCTGTATGTAATACTAGTTCATCAATATAACTCTCACTAAAGCTATGATTATGTCAATCATTCGCTAACTTACAATTATTTGGAGCTGATGTATATAAGAAAATATGGAGGACTTATGGATAGTGGAAGAATTCCGAGCGTGGACGGGCAATCGTGCTTGAGTGAAAGGCTTGGAACACCGGCACGATGCAAACTATTGGTCAGTAATATGTGCCTCCAAAGAACTATTCTCGGTATTTTTTCCCTATCCGCCATAGCTCGTGAAGCTTTAAAGAAAGATTAGTTTTCTAGGCTTTTTTCTCATTTTCAAAACTTCTTAGTGCGTTCTTACAGCTAAAGAAACACGGTGTGCATCTCCAGAAAAAGACGTGCCTAACTAAAATATACAGAAAGAATAGACATGGGTTGCCAACGGAGCTCATGAGGCAGAAAGTAAACAATGAGCATTGGTTTGCCGTGCAGGATAAAAGCGTCGTAACGGTGCTTAGGATCATCGACAAGAAAAAATGACACTCATCACCACAACGCACTGCTTTTTACTTAACACTATCCAATATCACATTTTAGGTATTTTCGCCCGATCTTCCATTTGGTCACTGGCCTATGCTGAACGCTTGAGCGGTCTATAAAGAGCGCGTGAGGAACATGACGTATACGGACTTCAAGATAAAGGTCTATAGCAGCTAGCTACCACCAGAAATAGCTCTTCAGCCGGCAACAAACCGCGTTTTGGTGACGACAGAAGAGCATGGCGTTGCACGGAATGTCACCGAAAGATGGCAGTGGAACAAAATCTCGTAAGTGCTCGACAAAAAACTAAACGATCACATACAAGGCGCAGTCTATGTAAGAATTTTCTTTGCTCAGAATGTTTCAATTTCACCGATCCAAATAGTGGTCGCTAGCATCCTAAGCTTTCGAAATAAGAATTGTATAGTATATTTCAAATTGTCATGATGTATATTGTTTATGTAACAATGAATTGATTTTCTGGAATGAGTTAATTGTTGATTGTAAAATATATGATTTCTTGGGCAATTTTTGCCATGAGATGTTGATTTTATGAGTTGCTGTTTGTCGCATAGATATTCATAGTAAAAGGCTGATGTAAAGCAAAAGGCTCGGCGTGATGCAAACTATTGGTCAGAACTAGGTGCCCCCAAAAAAATATTCACTGCAATGATGAACGCGGCTTTTCGTACACTTACTTCAACTACATAATACAATAACTTCCACATAGACCTCTATCAGAGATATTTAGTTGTAGGACCTATGCTTTTGAGTTACGTTCTTGCAAGTGAAGCAATAGATATACAGAATAAGGGTTGGAATTTTGATTTTTTATCAAGGATCAGGTACTACCTCTGGAAAATGGAGGATTTTATGACAAGATATCGCTCTTTATATCGAAAAATCTTAATGAAATGGTCGTCCGTGATATTCTTTTCTTTATGTAACTATAAGACATCTCAGACGTATAAAATTTTTCCATAATTACCAACGAACCACCTACGACGTCCAAGCGGCGGGGTATCATGTTAGGTGTAAAAATTAATTTTCTTTTTGCTCTTACGACGTTCTATGATAGCCCTCAAAAAACCAATTACATCCTCTAAATTCTCAAGATTTAGGCTATCTAATCATTAGTGAAATTACAGTGATGAGCCATATCGAAGCCCCAGCTGAGCAAATGAAGAAAATTGAATGTGAAACATACTATTATTTTTGTTGCTGAAGCGGAATAAAAATTCTCATTTCAAAACTGAACAGATTGTTGAAATTGCAGAGGCTTAGGCTTTCGAATGATTAGCATACGTCTTAGAAAAAATTTTTATGCAGCGAGAAGGGCCTTCAAACAATCGGATACCTCAGCTGCTTTACGTCGTCCCTTAGGGATTGAATTTATTTATCCTCATCAAAGTTTATGAACTTGCGTGAGGAACTCGGCTATCTGTGGTACAAAAACAATCTTCTACTCATTACCTTGACCTGCGGGCACCACTTCGCATCCCAGCGCTGTCGAGATCATGGCTATCAGCGAAATCATCAAGGAATTGACCGCAATTTGCGCAGTAATTGCAAAAAATTTCTTATCGCTTCCGGAAATTTAAGCATATTTTGCACAATCAACTGAAAACAAAGTCTCCATTATTTTGATTAGATCATTCAGGAAGCAACAAACAATTTGGCACTGAGCACTTTGACATTTCTACAGGCTTGAGTGGCTCAACACTATCTCATTCCAAGGCAACATTCTTTGAAACAAGTTTTGTAACAGATTTTGATATTTCGATGCACAAGAGAACCGCTCAGCCGAGATAAATCTATGTCAAATGCTGGAATAAAGAGCTACATTGAGAAGAGGAACTAAACAGATATCTCAGTGAGCGAACCAACTTCTAAAAAGGGCATGTTCAATTTGGGTTACGCCCTCTGATTATCAATGCTGAGACATAACATACCACTGTTCCTAGAAAAGAAACATTTACAATGGGCAAAACTTCTTACGTGCATTTTTGAGAGAAAAAGATATCGGACGAAAAAACCAAAACACAGCTTTTGCTGCGAACCATTTTACAACAAAAATTTTCAATGCAGAACTTGCGCTTGTTAAGATTCGATGTTTTTATTGACGTCTTACATCTAGTACTAATTAGCCAGAACAAGAACTACAGAATTTCATTAGGGTTTTCAGAAACAGGCGAAGTTCGAAAAGTCACAAGAAACAATCAATATGAAGAAGCAAAAGAGAAACTGTGCTAGAATTGCCGGCAGGAAAACAATTGCATTAAGTCACGAAGTCCAGTAGTGAGGCACCGATTCTTTGCAGGATTGATAGTGTGTCAAAGCGGGAAAGAAAACAAATACTGCCTGACGTGACACTGAGCTGCGGTTTGCAACCTTTTAATAGTCTCCAAGTTTTGATAGAAATAAATGATTGTAGAACTCCGTCAATTTTTGCAAATTCTCCACATTCTGCACATAAAACATAACTTGTTGTTGTACATTTCGTATAATAAAGCCTCATTTCATTTATGGATAGTCGCAAACTTCCAGTGCTTCATCGTATTTCAGCAGATGATGGAAAAGGACCACTGAAAACTCCGGAGTGCTGTTTTATTGTGGTATTTAATTAGTTCAACTTCATTTGTAACTTAGATTGCTAAAGGTATGCAAAATGAACTAGCAGGTAGACATTCAACGATTTTTTACTCGTCATTATCCTTCTCATTACCATGGTGGGCCACTGTGTTGAGTCACAACCATATCTTGTTCAGGAGTGTTAACTCTTAATCTAGATCTCCATATATTCAAAGTGTTTTCTAAAACTAATCTTCAACGAAAACACCGTTGGTTGTTGAATGGACAAAGCTCTCGAGGTTGATTAGTTCCGAGATATGTCAAGCATTCGTCTTCGATTTTCTTAATGTTGGGTCTCTACAGTGACACGTGGTGGCCTAAAGATGTATCAGGTCAGTGCTGTATATCCTGCAGACAATTCTAAACACTTATCTAGAAGGATGAAAGCTTTGGTGAGCCAGAAGCGCGAGAAAAAGGAGCGAAGTCGAATCAGAGATCTTGTTTACCATGCAGAGCAGCTCTAGTCACTGAACCCGATGCGCTCTTCGTTGCTCGTCATATGAAAACAGTATTAAGCAGAAGATTGGCTGACCTCATGTTGTAGAATCAGTTGCTTGTACGGTCTGCTGGAAATGGTGCTTAATTGACCATTCATTAATATTCCAGCGGTTCTTTTCTGTTACGCAAAAGGGAATGAAGAATCGCAAGTTTCCTTAAACAAGAACTTTTCATAAGAGTGCCAATAATCGTTGGAAAGCTTAAATCTCTGGAGACTGCTATACTGGCCTGCCTTTTTTGAAGACCTTTTTTATAGTTCCATAGCATTAAAAATGAAATTACGCTTTACAACCTCCGCGCACTTTTAGTTTTATCACGCGAATAATTCGCAGCAACCACGGAAAGCATATGACCGTGTAGGGAAAACTTTGTTGTGTCAGATTCATGTGTTTTATTTTGACTTTCTTGACGAAGAAGAAAATCTCAAGTTTGGTAACAAAACTTTGTACGCCACATCGCGCCTGCATGGTCAATGAATCGCACATTATCTATCCATAACCATCACAGCTCCAACCAACAAACAAACACGGAATTTGTAAAACTTAGACCCATTTCTCCTGCTAGACTAGAGTGAAACGATTTTTTTCAGGAAAAAAGCACAGCGTTGGAATCGTCGAAACTTGCGCTATCAAGTACAATTCAAAGGAAGAGCTCCTTCTGGCGAGAAATATGAGTGTTAAAATACAAATCTTTTCTTCTTGTTACGACGCTGAAATAAAGTTTTTATGCAGGGCAAACATATTTTTGACCCTTCAAGATTCAAGCTATCGAACGATTACTAGCAGCATCAGGAAGGAATATGTCGAGAGAGACATTAGCGTGATAAGCTTGAAGAGCGTGAAAGTTTAATAGAATCTAATTTTATTTTGAGTGCTACAGGGTTATAAAATGGCCTTTGAAAGCACGAATGCGCGTAGCAGTTTACCGAGATTTAAGCTTTTGAATGATTACTAGCACTCTTATGAAGAGAGTTTTGCACAGCGGAAACTTCCGATTCTTTGTTTCCTCTCAAGCGGCAGCAAGAAAAGAACTCATCCGTCGTTTTGCATATTTCTTGTACAGAGCGACAGCGTGAGCGTGTTATTTTATAAACCCTCCAATCGAGAGTCTATAGTTCAGAAGTTTATAAGCTTTTACGTCTTCATGTGATCGAAATACCACTTGCAGTCGAAAAAAGAGAAAACTTTATTCTAGTTTCAACATGTTAGCGAAAATATTTGAGTCGGAACGTAATAAAGCTGTTTTATCTCTGTTGATGACAAATTGAAAATAGCCAGCGTTGTATAATGTGCTTCTTTGTTACGAGTTTTTATGAACGCCGAACAGAGCTGAATAAGCAATTCCGTTTCGGAACAGTTCCGTGCACTAGTAGTCCCGTGTTGTAACAATTCCCGATACAAGAGTTATTTTTAAAACTGAAATACTAAGAACAGCTTCGCTACAGCATTCTTCTTGCAGCTTGAGTGCAATCCTATATTAAGTCGACGAATCTCAGATAATTTACCCAGTGGGCTGTTTTATCGAAGACCAAGTTGACAAAATTGCTTCACAGCGCTATTTTAAATGGATTGCTGTATGAGCGTCAGGTGACCTCAGCGTGACTGGAGTTTATTGCAGAACGGCAACGTTGTGGAGAACTTTTAAATTCATTCGGTTATTCATCTACTCGATTTTTTCCATCGTGACGGCTCCGAAGAAGTTAGCGCTGTAGGAAGAACAATTATTGTGGACACCTGATTTGAATCATCGTGACTACAACAAAAGCGAGCTATAAGAATTTCTTACTTTATTGCTTTTTAGAAAGGTATGATACCATGAATAGGCATCTAAGAGAGTTGAGTGGTATGCAAAATATTCGACGCCAAGAGGGAGTCGAACCCTTCCTTTCACTTAAACAGGATCCTCGTGTTTCTGCTACATCAGCGAGATCACCGCTTTGCCACCATTCTTCCTTTGATATCAACAATCCTAGCCGTCTGCAAATAACGTTCAACGGGTTTGGTCGGGTAAGCATGTATCTCCGTAGCCAGTCTCAATGGTGTAGTGTGACTTGTTCTTCGTTATGGGTGAATTGCGAGTTCTCTGCCCATCTGAGGTTGAATATTATGCATTTTATATTTATAACATCATATACTGCTTACAATAAATAAAATAATGAATTTAAATGTATCATACATATCTAATAGTTGTCAGCTTTGGTGGGTCTAACGCCGATATGTACTTATCCGAGAGCATCCGCTAGAGATTAATTGTTGACAAATGCGATAACTAATGTCAAAAAAAGAGTGCTATCAAAACAGGGGTCTCGGTAATATACTGGTAGCCTGCGTCCACGGTATAGGTGAGAAGCGGTTTCAGTTTCTGCCTGAGATCAAATGTTTTGCTGACCACGCAACATTCTTAGAAGGCGAGACTGCCGAAATGCTTTCCTTGATGAACATTTACAACAACTTCGTGTAAGCTCATCAAGAAAACAAAATATTAGTAACCCCCAACGAGGTTCAATAAGAATCGGAGTAGGACGTCCAACAATCGTCCTTCTTTCGGTTACTTTCTCATCAATTTGATAATTAGTCTTCCGATCATAAGAGCGAGCAGTGCGTTTCCTTAGTACGTAATCACTTTTAACGTCTTGAGGACAACACGTAATCTTCTTTCTATGGGTACTTAGTATCAAGTGTAGCTCTGATCTCGACAATTTCAACAGTGTACGTCAATTCTGAAATGGCCTTTTCAGTGCGCTGAAGCACCAAAAAAATTGGGTTCTTCGTCTGGCTACTACGCTAAGTAGCCGTTTTTTGAAAAGTATTTTTACAACGCTTTGGGAATCAATATAAAATTTTGTTTTAAAGAGGCCACGCCTTTTACTATTGCTACTGTTGGAAGGAAAGGAGGTGGATAGGGGAATCAAATGCGAGCCAAAAGCGAACGTGGTTCTTTGAAAAGGCGTAGGTGGACTAGGTAATGAGTTTCCTGCTTCCGCAGCTAAGATTTGACAACACTCTATTTCAATAAGTCGGCCAAAAGCCTGCAATCAAACGGCTGTGAAGTACATGCGAGGCGGTTAGAAGTCGCCT
Source organism: Parelaphostrongylus tenuis (assembly GCA_019055375.1). Lineage (NCBI taxonomy): Eukaryota > Metazoa > Nematoda > Chromadorea > Rhabditida > Metastrongylidae > Parelaphostrongylus > Parelaphostrongylus tenuis. Next base: position 58,363 of record JAHQIW010006189.1, read on the forward strand.
CCAACGAATAGGCTCCTCCCACTCTTCCGCGAGAAAGGTCTTTAAACAGTCGTGTATCATTTTTGATACAGGTCCTCCCTTCAGGGTTAGAATCTCTATTTCTCAAGGTATTTGATGATTGCGAAAAAAAATTAGAAAAAAGAAGTAAATGTTACATAGCAGTCAAAAATATGATCGTTTTCGGACGGATTGGTATTGTCGCTGAGACATGGGAAATTTTCCTGCATATGAGCGCTGTTTTTAGTGAAACTATCCTTATAAAAGCCACAACGATATTTTGTCATTCTATGATGACTTTGTCCCCAGCGCATGTGGCGCAATGGTTCGAGGTGCACTACGTCGCACACGAGGTCAATGGTTCGATCGCGCGCTCATGGCTCACCAAGCCATCAATCTCTCCGGGAGAAAACTTATCTTGATTAGCTGACGCGAGGTTGGTAAAACAGTTGTAGAAATTCGGCTGACGTTTCGGCGACCCGCCTTCTTCAGAGCCTGGACGTATATAGTATTAGTCTATTTGAATGATCGGATGGTCTTATTTATATGCTGCCTAGGTCACGTTAGAAGATCAAACGAAGAAAGGGCGCGAGATCTCGCGTGATGGTGACGCACTCGTCCTTCCGATTCATTTCGGGGTTTTGGGCGTTTATCCAAAATGCCTCAAGAGTCTTGCTCGTGGACGTTTTTGATTCCTGCGCCAGGATTGTGACAGTCACATCAAAATCCTTGTTGTTGTGTTTTTGTGCCCTATGTAAACCTAAAGGTTTGGTTTTATCTATTTTAGATTTACTGTCTAGATGTTCTTTTATGCGGATGAAAAGTGGTCTTCCCGTTTCGCCTATATATTCTTCCCCGCATGTTTTACATATTAGCAAATAAATTGTGCCCGATCTCATACAATCTCCCTTTTTTCCGTTGGGGCAGATCATACAGTTGTTGGTGTTGCACAATCGATCATAGAGTCTATTGCAGTTCAGCTGATGGCGTAGGGTGGGAGGTGGGGTTTCGATAATTACCACGGAATTTTCAAGACCGCATCTTTTTAGGCACCTTTTAACCGCGCTACTAATCTCGTTTGATATGAATGGTAATTTGAAGGGGACTCTATTCAGGTACGGAGTATTGTTCTTTTGTGACCTAAATCCACTTTTTGAATATTCCCTAGTGGCAAATGTTTTGTAGCCGTTGGAAATGGCGATCTTTCGTGCCAAGTCTAATGATTCGTTCCTTTCCTCCTCTCCTGTGCACACACTTTTAGCTGTTCGAAACATGTTTTTAATTAGCGATTTTTTCATGTGTGAAGGATGAGAGGAGAGGTAATTGACCAAAATGTTCTTGTTACTTGGTTTTCGATACCACTTTGTACTATAGCCACTATCCAAAAGCTTTACTTGGGTATTTAGGAATGGAAGCCAGCCCCCGTTTGGCACGAAAGATCGCCATTTCCAACGGCTACAAAACATTTGCCACTAGGGAATATTCAAAAAGTGGATTTAGGTCACAAAAGAACAATACTCCGTACCTGAATAGAGTCCCCTTCAAATTACCATTTATATCAAACGAGATTAGTAGCGCGGTTAAAAGGTGCCTAAAAAGATGCGGTCTTGAAAATTCCGTGGTAATTATCGAATCCCCACCTCCCACCCTACGCCATCAGCTGATCCGCAGTAGACTCTATGATCGATTGTGCAACACCAACAACTGTATGATCTGCCCCAACGGAAAAGAGGGAGATTGTATGAGATCGGGCACAATTTATTTGCTAACATGTAAAACATGCGGGGAAGAATATATAGGCGAAACGGGAAGACCACTTTTCATCCGCATAAAAGAACATCTAGACAGTAAATCTAAAATAGATAAAACCAAACCTTTAGGTTTACATAGGGCACAAAAACACAACAACAAGGATTTTGATGTGACTGTCACAATCCTGGCGCAGGAATCAAAAACGTCCACGCGCAAGACTCTTGAGGCATTTTGGATAAACGCCCAAAACCCCGAAATGAATCGGAAGGACGAGTGCGTCACCATCACGCGAGATCTCGCGCCCTTTCTTCGTTTGATCTTCTAACGTGACCTAGGCAGCATATAAATAAGACCATCCGATCATTCAAATAGACTAATACTATATACGTCCAGGCTCTGAAGAAGGCGGGTCGCCGAAACGTCAACGAATTTCTACAACTGTTTTACAACCTCGCGTCAGCTAATCAAGATAAGTTTTCTCCATTTTCATATATCAATTGATTATGCCGAGGTTTATAGAAAGTCGAACTTTTGAATCTCTCCGGGGTCGATTAATTTGTACCAGACAGGTCTCAGACTTGCCTTGGAGGATGAGCAGCACTGGCTCGGTTCAGCGGGAGGCCAGCGCGGCTCGTTGTGAAGGCCAGATCACCTCAAACGAAATTAAGAATTGAAGTCGAATGCATGACGCATACCTTACGGATTGATCAACGCCGAGAGCTTCATCTTCTTTCTATTGCTACAGAACCTTAATTTGCTAAATAATTCTCTTGAGTCCCTTAGGAACTCCGCAAAAAAATTCGGGGATTCTGTCACTTGATTTGCGCTTATTTATCATTTGGCATTGATTCCTTCATAAAGGAGTCTAGTCTTAAGGGATCAGCTGGACCGAAGAGGACTGTGCTACCGAAGAGCCCTGGAGGACGATACAGGCGCTTGTCTTACTTGTCACTTATCACACCTCACAAACGACTCAAATTATGTTCTATCATTATGGGATGACTATTATTGTTTTTGAGCGAGGTTTATGAAAAGCGGTTGACAGAAGAGATATGGCTAATCGTTGAAAGAAGGGGAGATAACAGTGAAAACACATTTCTTCGTTTTATGAGCAGAAGCAGCTAGTCTTGCAAATTTTTATTTGCAAACTTCTCAGTAGTTTTATGTAGAAGGCCCTGCGAACTGCATAATTTATTGTAATTTACGGAATTACTCTGACTAGTTAACAACCAAGTGATTAGCCAAATTATTGCTGCTCTAATGCTACAACAAATCGGGCGAGTAGAGATGTATATTTCAAACGTATTTCAGTTCCCGTCGACAGTGCCAGTTGTGGAGAAGAAGTGCGACCTAAATGGGCCCGATGCCAACATTCGAACCGCTCTGTCCATTACATTTTGCCACATCATTCTCGACCAATTCGCCATGATGAAGTTCGTGGTCTACAAAGTTTAATTATTTCATCAACGAAAATCTAATAGAAAGTAATCCTTTGACTGAGAAAGTCTTCTTGAGCAAAGACACAAAGACAAACCGTGAGAGTTCCTCAGATTGACAAGTGTGTGCTGGGAACAGATGATATTGCCACCATGTTGGCTAACGTTACACAAGGCATCATGTTTTGATTCAATCCCATCAAGCCAGTGCAAATTCCCGTCACCGTGTTTTCGACGATAATGCACCTCTGTCCTTTTGCTTTCACTAGAAAAAAGCACGATTCTGAGGGAGACATAATCCTTAACAGCAACAACTTTGAAGAAGACTGAAAACATCTTGTGCGCTATTTTTCTTTTATTATTCAGTACCCTTCAAACTACAACCGCCACATTGAATTTATCTCTATCCTTACGAAAAAAGAGATTGTTAGTTTTGAAAAATTTTACGTGTATGCTATTATGATGAGTTTTCTCGATTTGTGGAGCTACTTTCTAAAAATCGAAGTTTTCTCTCTGGTTACAGACAAGCAAACTTTAGGATTAATGCCTTTTTACTTCTTAGAACCTCTCAAATAGAGTTCAATATAAAAGACGTACCCATATCTCTCGGTGGATCAAGGGCAATCATCTCGCACGACAATGGTAAATAAGTGACCTTAACTTCAAGTTGACCTAAAATGCCCGAGATAACAGCATCAGGTAGGAGTGCACTTCGTGCTTGTCCCTCGAGAACGTCAAAAACCTGGAAAGCAAATACTTCCATTGCTTAAAAGAGTATATCGAAATGTTTCAAACCAAGTTATGCGAAGCTACACCAGCATTGGAAAGACGACAAAATGCCACAAAATTGAAGTTCATCTCATCGACTGTTTTTAAGCCACACTCTGAGCATTCAATGCACTCTGTGAAAAGGTTTAGAGCTCTTTCTAGGTTGGTATGTGAGAACATACGTACGGTTCCGCGAAGTTGTCCGCTTGATAAAAAAAAATGGTTATAAGACAATATCACGAGATATCATCATAAATAACGTCTTCCCATTCCTACTACAAAATGTAAATCATATCCTTGGCTTTTCCAAAACTCACGCAAAAGAAATCACTTTGCAATCAATAAGCTACAAACTCACTGTCTGCATTACAAGACGATGTACAAATGCCTGAGCACCACCTTTGCTAGATGCAATGCCAGGTACCTGGGCTTGGATATTTGGTGCGGTAGAGTAAACCATAGCAACCCATAGCAACAGGCAAAGTAGTGATGCCGGTGACATTGAAAGTTCTAGTTCTCGCTGCAATGAAATACCTCAACCTTTTAGTGATTATTTGTCAAAAAAAAACAAATTACTCTGTTGAATGATTCAAAATTCGACTCTTCATATTCTAAGTTGAAATCTCTCATCAAATGTTCTCAGTGCAAACAGATGTAGATTACTGGGCGATATACTCGCTCACTTACGGTTTATAAATTCAAATGTAAGAATGGAATTCTCTCTAACACAAAGAAACAACTTTAGTTACCTTGACCAGCAGGCATCACTCCACAACCCAGCACTATCGAGATTGTCGCTAACAGCAAAATCATAAAGTCATTGGTCAGAAATTTCGCCATGTTTGCAAAAATCTTCACTTCTGTCTCCTACTTAAGCAAATAGACTCAACCAAGAATAAATTCTTCAGCTTTTGCCCCAAATTCACAACGAAACAACGGATCGGAACCCAGCACCTATACGTGGACAATGTGGGCATGCGAGCTCTTCGACTCTTTCAAAAGCTTAAAGGAATCCCAACCCTCTTATTGATCCTATGTGAAGCCCTCATTACCAAGTTTTGCGATAGACTCCCATTCCGAAGTACACGGGAACCTGTTAAAGAGGTCACAATGAAGCCAATTTATGAAAAGTGAGAGGTATGTAAGAGGATGCATTTATGGGAAGAATTCAGCGACTGCGCTCTCATCAGGTGCCATGGATTAAATTGATTCCCACTATCTCAGTAATATTCCTGCGACATAAAACTTCGACTTTCTTAGCAAAAAGAATTCACAATTGCAAAAAAAGGCGGCGTTACAAGTGCACTTTCATGACAAAATATGTAGAAGAGGATACCCGTCGACGGAAACAAAACATGACTTCCGCTACAAAACCTTTTTTTGGAAGAAATTTTAAGAAGAGAATCTGGGTTTGTTGAGTTATTATGTTATTTTCATTATCCTCTCACATTTAGTACGCCAATGAAATGTGATTTATTGAGATTCGACTGATACCTAAAATAAGACCACAAAATTTCACTAAAAGAATTGAAACAGTCAGAAATTAAGATGACAACAAGAATCCTCCAATATGAAGAACAAAAAGGAGGACATGTCAAGGTTGGTCTGAGAAAAACAACAGTATCAAAGCATCAACTCATTCCGTGAAGCACAAAAATCCCACACTTTATACGATTGACAATGTATCAAAATGGGAAAGTGAATCATACGTTATCAAGAACGCTATTGACGTAACATCGAACAATTGCTACTTTATCAAATTTATAATTATTTCGTACTCTATAACGAATTTAATTACAAGACGCCACAGCTGTTTGAAATTTTTCCACGATGAAGCAAAACATATTATCTTATTGCACGTCAGCTATAATGGACTCTTAACTGATTCGTGTAACGGTGCAAAATCCTCAGTGGTCTGCTTTGTTTTTTCAAATGCTTTGAAAAAAAACCGTCAAATAAATCCAAAATATTGTTTTCAAATTAGCGATAAATTGGATTTATTTCATATCTGAAGTTCTTGGAGTAATTTGGAAATGAACTAAGTGATACATATCCAACTATTCTCATTCGCCAGGTAGTAAGTCTTTCAGTATCCTTCCGATTACCAAGGCGAGTCACTGTGGTGACATAAAGCTAAAAAGCTATTTCAAGACATAATTAAGCCAATTTACCAGTTGGCATAAAAAAAAACTTTTGCCCAGGAATGCTATCGCTTAAGCGAGGTCTCTACGAATTTGGAAATTTTTCTTAAGACGAGATTTCAAAGCATATATCAATGTTTACTCCATGAAATAGAACGCAGAACATCTCCAATTACCATTTTGCAATTTCAGCTGTTTAAACACACAGGGTAATGAAAGTTTACATAAATGACCGCTTTTTTTACAAAGAAATTTAGCCATTACATAGTGGATGAACTGAAGCGTCATTTTACAGATCGTCGTACAATGATAACAATAACATGGAAACACTGTTCTGAAAAAAACCTTGCACTCATGGCTCCAAAGATGAGCATTTGAGACTTCCTGCGAAAACCTTTTTCGTCTCCATGTATATGACAACACACCTGCAGTCAAAAAATGCGAAAAGTTCTCTCAATTTCAATGTTAGTGAGAGTTTTTCGGCTTGAAACGTAAAATATTGAACTTTTTTGCCCATGAAAGAAAAAGTGGAGGTAGAATCAGCGATATCGATTAATAGGCCTATCATGTGCTTTTTACGACTGTTACATGTAGTTCAATAGGCAGCTCCGTGCTGTTTCATTTGGAATGTTGAGCGACGAGCAGTTTTGCCGTAATGTTTTCCTTCTTTCATTCCCATACTATGATCGATCAGCGAATTTTAGCCAGGAAAAGAGAACAGCCACTTCTTTATGCAAAAAAAAACAGTGTTAAAATGTTATTGGTGGACGTTAAAGAACTCAAGTTGATGAACACATTGTTGGATGCTCCTGCTGATTAGAATCCGACTCTTTTTTAACCTCAGCAGATCAATATCACACCATTCGTTGTGAGTGCTTCTTGAAACTGCGCTCAGATTTCAACATACCTGATAGATATTTTTCAGCCATGCATGTGGTCTGCCATGGGCACTTGTACAGTGCAATGCACGCGTTTCGGCCTTGCAGCTTTTTCAGTTTCACGGTGCCTTTCGTCTGATCCAATTCCTTTTGGAAAAGAGCCGCCGCACGTGTAGGAATCGTAGACGAACGTTTTACAAGCACTGATGAATGGTAAAATCACAAACGGGCAGTGTTATACACTTAACTGCTCGATTGCCGTTCTGTGATTTTACCTCTTATGGGCGCTTGTAAAACGTATGTCCGGTATCTTTATGTAGGGGGATTCTCCCCAAAAGTGATTGGCTCAGACGAAAGGCACCGTGAATCGAACGAGGTTGCAAGGCCAAAACACGTGTATTGTACTGTATAAGTCCCCATAAATGACCACATATGCATAGCCCAAAAATAACTATCAGGTATTTCGAATCAATATTTTCTTAGATTATCGAGATAACACTCACTTGTTATGACGAGCAAATGAGAATGTAATGGGTCAAAAGGTGTAATTCCCACAAAATTTGCCAGACCACCATTTTTTCTTGGCACCTTTATTGAATTATTGAGAGACGAACAGCTCTCCCATGACGTTAACCATATGCTTTCAGTAGAATACCATTGATAATAAGTTGGGTAAAAAGTTCTGAGAAAATGCTTAGAAATTTTTTGGGAGTCGGCCATTATTTGTGTTTTGGACTCATTTAAAAGCCCGTCTTCTCCGTGTTGATTGGTGTATAATTTATCTACTTATCTCAAGATGGAGTTAACAAGCGAGCAAATTAGGATGTTGATGATGCACGAATGGCTGTTGCTTTCAAATGCAACGGTGGCTAGTGAACGCATTAATCTGGCTTGGGGCGAAGACACAGTTGGCAAAGTACGGTGTACAAGTGCTTCAAAAGTTTGACGAAGGTGAAGAAAGTTTGGAAGATCAGCCGCTTTCAGGTCGTCTAAAGAAGTTGATCGTCAAACAGTGCTTGAAGCGATTGAAGAAAATCCCTCTTTGATAACTCGGTCATTCAGTTTTTCAACAGCAAGACGTCGGAATTTTGTGATCGCGGGATCGATCTTTTTCCGAAGGTGGCAGGAAGTGCTCGAACTTGAAGACATTTTGACTACTAGTTTTGTCTTTGTTCGGGTGTAATAGGTGCATAAATAAACGTTTTACAGGCATTTTCTCAGAACTTTTTCCCCAACCTATTAGTCAAACCTTTAAGAAAAGACCTCCACCGTTGCTTTTCATTAATTGAAAACAATTTCTTGAAAGACATGTAGTGATGATAAAATTGGTAAAAAAACCGCAGACCATTTCGAATCCGCATAAAAAAGCACTCAGGTCGATAATTTAGCATGTGAACGAAGCGCTCCATGCTTCCGTTGCTAGCAAATCGGTGCCAAGCTTGCTTGAGAGGATAACATCTGTGACAAAATCCATTGGTAGGCACCGCGATTTAACGTAATGTCAGATGCATTTAGTCTTCAACGACGCTTGATAAGTTGAATACATGGTGCATTACTAAGGATTTAACAACGCCATGAGCTTAATCCTTTTGTGATACGGTTATAAACACTCTATAGTGTTGACTAAACAACAATCTGGTTATTATGGAAACGTAAATTTCACTTTCGATACAATAATCGAGTGTTGAGCTAATTCTATGACAAGGAAGAGGAACACGTTTATAATCAACGTTCTCTATTACATGTAGGTGCGGCCAACATTATTTACAGTTTCTGCTTCTTCAAATACGCATTCAAAAGCTTTATATAAATTTTTCAGTGTTGACAGTCGAAGACTCTCTACAGCAATGTGCTACAGGTCAAGGGAGAAAGCAGCTTCTACCTCCTTTCCGTATGCGCAATAGGGAAGTGTAAGGCAAGAAGCCATAGTTTCGCTCTTCAAATTTCATTGTTATCGGTATGAGGAGGAAAAAAGCGCCTACAAAGCAACATTTGACTGAGGAATGGCATCTGAGAAACATACGAGAGTTTTATACATCCTATCGACCAGATAAGTCAGTGATAGAATTGTGTTACTCGCAACAGATCTGTGTGATCTCGTATATAAAGCTTCACAATTTCATTTAAAAAAAAGTGTTTCTGTGTACAGACAACCAAAACTCTTTCTTCTAAATTCTGCAGTTCACATGTTTCAAATAAAAAAGGTTAGTTATTGAGGAATGGATTTGATATCAGCAACCCCCCTAATAAATATTAGAACAATTCAAGCTCACTAAGAAAGGAACCCAGATTTCGACAAATCCTATCGCCTTGGGTCGGCCCACTGTTCATACATACATATGTAAAACCTCTGCTATCGACCGCTTCTCTATAAAGCCGCTCAAAATGATTTAACCTGATGAGGATATAAGATGTTCTGAGCTGTTAGGTCTAATGGTGTACAGGCGCCTGCTTCGTCCTATTGGGACTCATCAGTACCACCCTCCCTCGGTTCAGCAGATCCCCTGATTTATTACTCGTCGTCGATTCCTTTATAGAAGATTATTTGACTTCAGGAGTCCCAATAGGACGAAACAGGCGCCCGTATACCACTAGACCTAACAGTTCAAAACATCTTATATCCTTATCAGCCTGTAAAACTTTAGTTCTTCATATACCCTAGTCATCTAGAAACTTCTTTCGTTTTGTGCACCTGAGACATGCACATACCTCGCTAATGTAACACACGGTGCGGCTGGTCTACATATTGACTGGTGGATTTCAAATCAACAAGACAGCGAGTATTCGACAGAAGATGATTATTATACGATCAAACTCTTGCGTTTGGGTAAAAGATTCATCAGCATTGGTTATGAAAGTGTTTAGGTATGTCGATTTCATGCCAATATGACTAGTCCTAAACCTCTCAAGAAGGAGAAACTGCCAGAACGTAACACTGAACCTGTTTATGTTGTAATCTTGACAAAACCGCAATAGTTTGTTAACAACCTTGTGTCCGCTGATCAAGAAAATTTCGGGTTCTTTGTGGATATAAGGCTTAAATGAAATACCGATCTCATTCGCTAGGGAGGAACTTTTCATAGGAGTGTTAGTAACCATGCAAAAGCTGTGATTTTAGGCTGCAGCCCCACCTTGCGGATTTTCGAAAAAGCTTCTTTTACGCTGCTACAGGACGAGATTCTTGCGTTGCAGCCGCGCATATTCATCGCCGGACAGAGCTCTCTCTTTAGACTATTAGCAATCATTCGATAGCGTAATCGTTTTGATTCCAACGATATGTTTATATCCTGAAAAAACCATTTCTCTGTTACGTAGCAGGTAAAATAAGTTGAATTTGCATATGTTACCAAGGGGGCCTGACCCGTTGGTCCGATTTCTTCACGAAAGCGATAGAAGAAAGATATGATGCTCAGCGAATCCCTAGAGCGAGGAGGACCCACTGGGCTACTCTTACACGCGATAGGGAAAAACGGAAGAGTTGCCGGTACCCGCTCGAGTCACTCGACGATCAACGGGACGACAGGTGATACAGGTGATACCAAGGGGGCCCTTGGCCAACTCACGTGCCCGCGCGTGAGGCAGCCATGTTCGATGACACGATAATCGTCAATTTTTCGGCACATGAAAGCGTAGAGAACTATCGCGTCAGCAGTTCACGTCACCGCCTCACATAAAGGCATGTGAATTGGCCCAAAACCCTTTTGCTCACACATGCGCGTTCAACCCATTTTACCTGCTGCGCTACAGATAAATGGTTTTTTAAGGATATAAGCACAGCGTTTAAATCAGAAACGATTACGCTATCGAAAATTGCTAGTAGTCCAGAAGAAGAACCCTGTCCGGTGAGAAATATGCGCGTCTGAACGCAAGGAATTTGCTCCCGTAGCAAGGTAAAAAAAAAAGCTTTTTCGAAGACTGGCGACGTGAGGCTCTAGCCTGAAGTCTCAGCTTTCGAATGATAGTTAACGCTCCTACAGAAAGTTCCTCTCCAGCAAATGAGATCGGCTCTTCATTTGTCCCCTAATAACTGAATAGTACCAATTTCGGATAATATCGATCAATGTCGAAGTCAATCGATGGTCGGTTCTCGAAGTATCTAGAAACTATCGTCGCACTTAGAAGATCCACCACAAGAACTTCACGAACAGTTCTACTTTCTGGGCTCGCTTGCGTCACTTACTTTGATGTATAATTTTTCTACAGAGTGCTCCATATCTCCCAAAATGGCCTTCAGCACAGATTTTTCTTGAATGTACTATTTTATGTACGGTTCCAACTGGGGCGCTCTTGCAGATAAGAGCTTTGTGCAAGCAGATATGAAAGGAGAATAATGTAATTAGCAACTGAGCCGCGCGCATTCATCCAAAACTCTTCAAGAGGTTGGAAAAATTGGGTCTGCCGTTTTAGATCCCAGTGTAAATTTACAACTTCTGGTCTGCTTATCGAGAGAAACGTACCTGTATGAACTCTTGTTTTCTTAATATTCATCGAGCAACGAAGATTTCACACCGATATCGCGAATTGCTGTGAACACTCGACTCGATTCAACCCGACTCCGATGAAGATGATGACGTCGAAATGTTGTCCGAGTGAAGCTTAACACCAATGTCGGATTAGCTTGATAGTTCATGAAGATACCGATTATTTACACTGAGGTTAAAAGTTGTGCAGCAGGATTACGCCACAATTTCGAATCCTCACAAAACAATCACTCGAATAGTGCTTGAAACCAGTGCTGGTCAACATGAAACGTCCAATCGTCGATATTCCACGCGATTGCTCCACTACACATGAGGTAATTACTAATTAGAGGTCAAACTTGCTCCAGCTGTTACTAGGAAAATCGTCAGGTGCTATGCTAATACAGAATATGTTTCCGAAAAATTGAAAGTCTCAAAACTCTATCCTGCAAGAGTCAACAAATCTACATTTCTTTGACGAAAACGTGTAGCCTTCACTGGTTTCTACTTCAATTAACAGATTCGTGCATTAATGATATGATATGACATGCATATATCTCATAAAAATCGCTGTTCAAAATCCAGTATTGTTTTTGACTCATCTTAATTGCACAGCACATTGTTTGTTATAGAACCTCCAACTTTTATATTGAAAATACACAAATGACGCACATCGAAGAACGTCAGATGAACTCCCATTTACTATCAAAACTCATCAGATTTGCAAGAACTCATTTAGAATTTTAACTATGAATACTTTCACTGTCTGGTGGCAGTTTATCTTGGCTTATCACCAAAAACATCAATACTTATGAAAAGAAGCGTTACCCATAATAAAGAAAAATCAAAGGAGAGCCCTCAGTGCTCAAATGAGTATGCAAATATGATCATTGAATAGATAATATACATAGATATCTAGATACAATACACGGAATCTATCACAGATGAATCAGTGGAACCACAATAGTACGAAATTTTCGACGGAAGTAATCATTAACTAGTGGTGCTTAACATTTGGGCGTTGAATAACTTCACTCTTGCACTATCAAATATAATTGTTGAATGCTGCATTGTCAATCTCCAAACGTATGGCACGAAGAAATCTACAGTGTTCTCATCTTCCACATACCTAAACAGGATGCTCACAATGAGGTAAGAACAAGAAAGAACACACTACCAAAATCTCTATCACTTTCAGAATGACATATGAAAATAATGACTAGACATGCTGCTGAGTATTTCACGAAAACAAAACGATGTAAAATAATAGGTTGTGTGGAAAGTTGGTGCCGTTCTGACTTTTCAATATGATTTTTGCGATGAAACTGCATGATTTCGGTTTTGAACGGAAATTACAGTTTAATGGAAACTTTTTAGAACACATTGAAAGGAACCATAAATAAAACATCCTGAAGTCCAAGAAGATGCAATCGTCATACTTAGCAAAGATGAAGCTATCGTAGTATCATTTTACCGACCACGGAGGAATGGGAAAACTGGTGATGAGACTGGACTGCGGGATGAAACTAACGACCATGAGTGTGTTGCAGAGCGTACCACTAGACCGCATATTCCCTCATTATACTTGATAGTTAGCATATTACAAGGTGCAGCTTGGTATACTTATAAGTAAATCATACCAGTTTGAACTATGATGTTAGGCAATTATGCAAACCCTCGAAAGGACTAAATGGTATAAACTGAATATAGATGCATTTCAGTAGGCGTTTTAAAAGTCCCATTTGCGTACTACTAGAAGATCATCTTGATTAATAGAGAAGATCCGCACACAGTGTTATGGATCTCGCTAATAAAACTTTGTTGACGCTTAGCACCTTCAAAATTTTGTATCTTTCGTGCTTTCATGTAAGAACAAATAAGAAGACATTTATTGATATCATGGTTTTTTTTTTTTGAAAGATGACCCATCATAAAAAAGACCATAATTTATTGTGCGGATCCTACCACATCGTTTCGTTTCGTCTCATTTGTCCTCCATAAAGGTCTTCGAAGATTTCACGCGTTTCCTTGGCTGCTGCTTGAAGATTTGCTTTCTTCATAACAAAAGGAGTATGTTGGTCAAAACTATTCGCTTTGCAATATCGCAGATAGCCAATAAGAAGTCCTCAGCATTCAGTTAATTGATGCTGGAGAGTACTGCAGAGAGGATCAAACTGGACCATCGTTTACCAGAGCAACTGCTCGTACACCGTATTCCTAACTACTGGGCAACTCCGCTTCGCAAAAAATTGATTCACCTTTTGGGAAAACTTGGTGATGTTCTCCTATACAAAAGATGACAAGCATGCGTCTCCTGACCGTCTCCCTCTCAATGGCTTGCTAGTTGCTTCCTCATTCAGTCTAATGGACATCCACGATAAGCGGTGAACTGTGCTGGAGAGCGACTCTGTTTTTGCGAGATGAAGGGAGAATGGAGGTAATCGTTTGACTATCAACTGTGGTAATAGTCCCTGCCACTGTCACAGTTTTTTTAGAAGCACTGTTTTCTCAAAAAACTCATAATAAATACTATGATATTTAGGTTTGCTTGGAAAAGACGTCAAAAAACCAATGAACCATTAACACGCTGTAGACTCAGCACAGGTGTTTTATGATATCCGGTAGAAAAAAAATTCGAGATCTTTTTTTCTCATTTTTGAACTACAACATCGTATGAACATTTGCCTATGGATCAAAATTTTATAAAATCAAAATTAAACCTCTTTAAGGTTGATAATTTATATTTAATACTTACGATAATATGTTGATACAGAAAATCATTTAATAGCAAAACGTTGATCACCTGAATCGCAGTTCAGGGAATTTGGTTAGTCGATCTGTTGGCAAAACTACCGCCTCTTTTTCAATGACTTCCATCATAGCACCACCGTCACCAGCCTTCACATGCACTACCTTTGAGGAAAAATGTGATATGACGAGCATTATGTTTTTGAGTAGATCCTAAAATAGAGCCAACGTGATACTCATGTCCGAAAAACCGACGGCAAACTGCAATGTAGTAGCAAATTAGCCTAAAATTGGGTCATTGCGTACCTGAAACATTGGATGGTGTTGATATGAGTCGAAAAGACAACGATGATACAAAAGCGTGTAGATGAGATGAGGATTGTTGCGGAGATTTGCGCAAAGGGCGCTGTTGATGATTTCCAAAAGTGTCCGAATTCCTTCTTCTAAGGCCGTGATGTCATCGTGCTGAAATGAACAAATATGGGTACCAATATATCTTGAAAACCGGCCACTATTCAACATCGGTGAAAACAATCAACGCATTCTTGCAAACTTCTCAGCCAAGAAGAAGATGAAGATGTCGAAACGTTAGGTGAATGAACTTCGTTATCAACCTCGTCTTAGCTGAGAGATTTCCAAGGAATATGGATACCACGAAATGAAATTTAAATAAGCACTGAACACTTATGAGAAGAAGAATGAGTGATCGGGCAAATGTGCCTCGGTGGTGTAGTGGTAGAGCATGCGTTCCCGGATAGGATTAAACGCGGGTTCGATTCCCGCCTGAGGTCGTGTTTTCGCTCACCACTCAATTCTCATAGGTGTATGAGTAACATCATAACACCACGAAAAAAAAAGCAGTGAAAATATAAGAACTTCGAGAAACTGAACATTATCACCATGACTTAGAAACAAATACTAAGTGATTACAACTGACATAACACAAAGACTTTTGATCGGCGGGCTCTTGCTCGGAACTAAGGCGCATCTGCTCTACCAATTTCACATGGCGTTTCGTCAACAACTGCAATGAGAAGCGAAACAATCGTGAAACAGTAAGAAAGAAAAAATTATAAACGTACTTCCAAGAGAGACACTAATTTCTGACAAACAGTAGGTGAAAGGTTTTTGAAGCAAGATGACATATTTGCAAGGGCAGCCAGACAATTTGTATGCAAGTAGCGATCCTAAATAAAGGTTTATTGGATAATTGCGCCTCAAAATTCCAAACAGTAAAAGTTTTATTTATGGTGATCTGGACTGACAGATGACATGAGGAAAACAAAGACAACTAACTCTCATCCTTATTGCATTCTTATGAACCGTACGGACAAAAAACCATAACACAAAGACCACCAAGGGATATTTCTCTTATAGGACGATCGTTATCAAGCCAGCAAACATCATTTATCATCTGAATGATGATTACAATAGGGACGACATTTAAGCAGTATTGAAATAGTAAAAACTCACAGTTTCATGGATGATTTTACAGAAAAAGTCGTCTTCACTGAGAATGAGCATCACTATTAGAGCAAGGTACATATGATGCGAATTCGAAGACAACGAAGCAACGCCGTCATGAAGAATTCTCAGCACGGGTAAGACCTATTCAACAGAAACAATTAGAGTTCGAACCAGTTAAGAATCTGATTGATTGACTGATATGAAATATACCTTTATTTCGAGTGCTTTGTTTAGACCACGCTCAAATTTCAATATATCCTTTCATTATTATTTGAGGCAACTTGTCATGTGGTCTGGTAAGGGCTCTTGTACAGCGCGATACACGTGTTTCGCAGAACCCTATAAAAGTACGAGCCAAAAAGCAATCGAGTGCATAACACTCTAAGTTGGGTGAAGGTTTCACTTGACATAGAGTGTAAAGTCCACATGACAAGTTGGCTCAAACAATAATGAAAGTGATATGGAATACTAGGTAGAATCAAAATGACAGCAATCTGATTTTTTTTCTAAAAAATAAGCAATTAAGAAGGCTAGGTAATAGATCCAGAATCGCATAAAGACAAGATTTTACATAAAAACTCATGGTCCTTAGAAAACAGATCAAAGTTGTACCACGTTGCTGTAAAAATATAAAGTATCGTGGCCATTCGTGTACACTACTTGAAAGCTACGACATCCCCAGAAAACAAAAAAAAAAGGAAAAAGTAGCTTTATTTTCGACCGTTTATAAACCTTGCTCGAAAACAATAATAATCTGACAATATGATAACATGTTCTGAGCTTTTTAGAGATCTAGTATGGCACTCATACAGTGATGGACAACTGTTCGCCTTAGCAGGCTCATCAGTATCACGGTGCCTTCGGTTCAGCCGATCCATTGCAGGAACATACCCCATACTAGACCTCGAAAAGGCTCAAAACATGATATCAGGTTGTCAGATTATTATTGTTCTTGGGCAACGGCAATATAAACAGCCGAAAGTGAAGGTATCAGTCATTCTACCAGCCATTAGCGCTCGATCGTTGTCACTGCAATATCCGAGGATTATGCCAATCGACATGCGGTGACTTAAATAAGTCAGCGTCGATTCCTTTATAAGTAGGGGTGTATTCACTGCAAAGAATCGACTGGACCAAAAGGAACCGTGCTACTGATGAACCTGCAAGGGCGAAACAGCAGCTGTCTAACAATGTATAAGTGCCCTACCAAACCTTATGAACGTCTCAAAACGTGTTATCAGATTATCAAAAGGAAATATCATTCGATTCGATTTCTCATTAACGTTAATTTTATCCCTCAATGACTTACTCCCTCATGGTCGCCGAGAAGTGTTTCTGGGTGTTGTCTGCGGTGGGTGGTTGACTTTCACCGTGGAGGAGCCTCAATAGCTAAAGTGCACAGACTAGTTCCACATTTTTTTCAAGATATTTTCTACTCAAAACAACTATTTAGGCATATATAGTCCTGGACTACAAAAACATAAAATTGTTTTCAGCCGTCTTTTCGAGGTTTCTTACATCACATTTCGTTTTCAAAAAACTCCAAAGAACATTCTCAGGAATTAATATTTTCATCGAGGCTTGAAGTATCAGTCGAATACAAAATGTATTTAGACATAGTATCCTTTCAACTTTATGTCTAGCAGCTTTACAATAGTGATTACATAAGAGTTGTTTGGAGTGGTGGGAACTGGACGGGGCGAAGAAAATCATCTCGAGCTATTTAACTAGAACGAAATATGTAAAGGTCGTAAAACTAGAGCTCAAGTAGTTGCAGAGGGTGCAGCAATAAATAATTTTTGTACTAAAGTAAATTCTTTATGGAACCGATGGAACAAAGTCTGTTAAGAATCAACGAAGGCCAAACTGTAAAAGTATAGACAGGACTTAAAAACACAAATAATCAAAATATCATCAATATCATTGTAGCAGTTTTCGATGAGGTGGCAGCGCATGCAATACCCTCAATCTTTTTGCCGAACTATTTATTCTCCTGCAACTTTCAATCGCTATGATGACTTTGAACTGCTACAAGGAATGTGAAGAAATGAAAACTGAAGGATTTCTGGTGTATTATCCGATCTGCCTGACAATCATTATTTGAGCCACGCATGTCAGTGGTCTGTCAATGAGGGCTGACTTATAGAGCCCGATACACGTGTTTCGATCTTGCGATCTCATCAGTTGGGCAGTTACGCTTTCTCGTCTTCTGCTAATCTCCGTGGGTGCTCCAGTCCCCACACTAAGAGTTAGCGACGACGAACGTTTTACACTCTATGTCCAGTGAAAATCTCACCAAACTCACAATTTGAGCAGTGGTCTTGAGAAAACACTCAAAACGAAAGATATGATATATTGAATATACCAGCCAAGAACAATCGAGTGTACAACACTCTATGTTTGGTGAGATTTTCACTGGACATAGAGCGTAAAACGTTCGTCATTGCTAACTCTTAGTGTGGGGACTGGAACACCCACAGAGATTAGCAAAAGACGAGAAAGGGTAACTGTCCGACTGACGAAATCGTAAGATCGAAACATGTGCGGGCTCTATAAGTCAGCCCTCATTGACAGACCACTGACATGCGTGGCTCAAATAATGATTATCAGGCATATTGAAAATTGAGCAGTGGTCTCAAGAAAACACCTGAAACGAAAGATATTATCCGATTTCAGAAACAAAATAATGATGTGCTCGATTTGTTTGACGACTTTGTGGCAAAGCACATAGATGAATTGCTGATGATATAACAAATGAGTAGTGAATATGACTGAGATTTGCGTAAATATAAGATAGCATGAAAATGTCCAATAACAGTTCGAAAAATTATTTTTTCGAAGGTTTCGAAGGAACCCTTTCCTTTGAGAAAACCGGGTTTATAGAGGAGGGCGTTGAAGATGTTTTTACTACCGATAGCCTTATTGAAGTCTCTTCTATCATATTCTACCACCACTGACTATAAAATCCCTTTGATGATGGTAAAATCTAATTTCAATTAAAAAACTACCATATTGTAATTGGAGCGCGTCCCGCCTACTCGGTGATCGCGTCGCGTGCTAGCGAAATATCAGCGCGGAAGCCAAAGGGTTAATATCCAAGAGCGCCCGCAGAATTGACTCCGAGACGCGATGTCAAGCAGCGTGCACCATATTGGACTACGCGCTACACGAAGGGTTAAGCTAAACTTTTATTTTGAAATTAATGGCAGGTGATTACGATGCTATAGAGTTCAAACGTCAGTTGCACAGAATTTCATATCACAGGGAAAAAACTGGAAAAACCAGGTTCGTTTAGTTTCGCAAATTATGGAAACACCTTCAAGGGACACGTAGTCCAAATTGCATGTTATTTGTACAAAAATTGTTCCAGTAACTGAAGTCTTCCTCTAAGTTCAACGTTCGTTCAACGATATGGGTCTCGTGAGTGACAAAAATGACATGCACTTAGGAGTTACACATATCATAAAACATGTGGTGCAGTATTTCTCTACGTACTTTCAACAGAAGTAGTAAAACGAAGAACAAAAGAATGAAACCCACGAGATTTTCCAGATTTATCCTCGATAACACAAAGTTCTTGAAGCCAGAATTGCGATGAAGTAATAAATAGAGTAGTAGCATAGGTGGTTCTTGACATGCAGTGGCACAAAGTCTTTCATACAACGAGTTGTAATCGAGTTTGAAAGTGACCTTTTCCGCAACAAGACTGGATACTTCTAAGAAGATTCTTTTCCGCAAGTACATCCATAAACATAAAAGAGACTCCTCACCTTGTGAATTTTGAAACAAAGCCAAAGTTTCCTTGAACGGATTACAGCCCTTGGCTGGGTGATGACAAGCAAGGTTTAGTAACAGAAGAATGCTTAAGCTACCGAGTGTTAGCGGATAATCCTGTACATTGCCTGAATCTTCTTCTTCACTTGTCGCGGCTTGTACGAATGACCAGACCGATGCTGTAAGGGGTTAACATAATCATGTGAAAATATGGTAAGACGACGTCAATACATTCTCTAAAAGAACCATTGGCTTCAATGGTTCCAAATACATTACCTGCTATTTGAAGAACGATACTTCCCCCGTTAGTTTTCTTGAATGTATGATATTCAGTATTGTGGACTAGGTAGTTATGAAGCAACGTCTTCGTAAGAACAGCAGCCCGCCTGCTACTAAATGGATGTTTACACCTTAGTATGGAGTTATGGAAAGAAGCGACATGATACAAAATGGTGCAAATTATAGCGACAGAACTCAGAAACTGATCAGCCCTCTCAGTACCGCGCTGATTTTTCGCCAGGGATGCATTGGTATCACGATAGGTTTCATTACAAAATTCTGGACCTTGCTGTCGCTAAAGGGGGTTTTCCTTTCAATGAAAGGAGATGAGAACACCCAAAAACTTCAAAAAGGCTATCGGTAATTGAAAAAACACTAATGCTTGCTAATGAAAAAAAATCGTTTCAAGTGCGTTATCGGGGGCAAATGAAGAAACGACTCCTTTAGCTAGACAGGAATTTTTCACAAGAATATTAGTAATCACTCAAAAATTGAATCTTTGGTACAATACGTGGACTTTATTTTGGAAAATCCTTTTCATAATGCTCTAACAGGAAAAAAACATGTCCTTTGCAAGCGCATTTCTCTCGCAGGACAGAACCACGTAAATCATAAGTGACCATTCAGTAGTGTAAGTTTCAACGATCAAACGCTGTGTTTATTTTCTTTTTTGACTGTTTCACTGCAGTGTAGCGAGAAAAATGATATCGAGTTCCGCATACGTGACGCATCTATTTGCAGGATAGTGTGTGTGCTGAGTGTCTACTGACCATGGATTCGCTACGGCGTTCCGCGACCGATCGATCGATCACGTCTGCGACTCACATGTGCAGTGCAATTTTTCTTATTTGATTTGAGATTTTATTCCGCTTTCAAGGAAAACCTAGATAAAACGTATGGTTCTGATACCACAAGGTTGCCTCTACACGCTCATATGCTTTTCGTGCTTCCAGAGGAGTAATAGTAAAAGCGTGCTGCCGTAGTGAAATATATTTTCATTCTGAATGCTATTGTGTCACAAAGATATCTTTTCAAAAAACGGCGTAGCGCAGTAGCCAGAGATTTGAGTTTTCAAATGATAACTAACCTTTCATGAAAATTTCTTGTATAGCGAATAGGACCATTTCTTCGTTTGTCCTACAATAGCATACTTGTGCCAATAAATCTACCAAGGATATAACATATTTTGAGCCGTTGGGTCTAGTGCTATACAGGCGCCTGTTTCGTTCTATAAAACTCAACAGTAGCATCGTCGCTCGGTTCAGCCTATCCCCTGAACATAAACAATCCTCTATAAAGGCGCTGTATAGCACTAGACCTAACGGCTCAAAACATGTTCCATCCATATGAGACTATATCGTTTTTAGAGGGTCTACAAAAGCGGTCAAAGTAGAGGTACGACTTACTGTTAAAGCCACAAGCTCGACTGTCGGTCACCACGATGTCAGGTAATTCCATCACCTGACTTGTGGTGATTTATAACTCGGCGGCGATTCCTTTATAGAGGATTATTCAACCTCAGGGGATTGGCTGGACCGAGGGATAGTGGTACTGATGAGTCCTAATAAGACGAAACAGGCGCCTGTGCAGCACTAGACCTAATGTTTCAAAACATGTTATATCCTTATCAGATTATATCGTTTCGAGAGGGTCTATAAAAACCGGTGGAAAGTAGAGGAATAAATCTACTGTTTATCAAAATGAAATCGATCCTCTGCGATGAGATTGTACATGGCATATTCTTCATCTAAAATGATTGCGAATTTTGCTGTGAGTTATCATGAATTGTGTGCTGATATATACAGAATCTCTGAAAAGTACTGTAAGGCTACAATGATAGATTTATAAGAATAGTAACAAAAGTTAATCTAATGAATGTCAAATTTGTAGCGGGACGCTCCCATTACAATAAGATCCAGGAAACCTAAATGCAGCGGGGCAGGCGGTGGCCTGAACGGGTCACGCGGTACCGAGTGTTAAATCGAAGAAGGTGAACATACCAAGCTCCCGTGATGAAGTACGAAAAAACCACTGAGGTGTTCACAACCGTCTCGTTATACAACTGCGAGCTGAGCATGACGATGAGACATTTAACGCATTCGACGTGGATCGCCATAGTAGTTTCACTTGAAAAGAGTAAAATTTCAATTTCACAAATGACAGAGATACTCATTGTTCTCAATAATGAAATATATTTGGAAAACAGTACGGTTTACATCGGGACTACCATATTCAAGGCTGATCATTGGAGTTTCTCACAAAATAAACCACAAACATTCATTCATATGGCAGAATGAAAGTTGTGAACAAAAGCAAAATCCATGGATAAAAGTTAAATATATTTGCAAACTATTGTAAGAAGCTAAGATCGAATCTTCGATGATCAGTAATGGTTCTAAGTAAGTGATTTTATGAAAATTGAGCACAAAACACTGAATTGTGATGTCAGCAGTGGTCTAAGACGAGTTCTGTTCAACTTCCGATGTCAAAAGTACACATTCCAGCCAATAATTGGGTTTCTATATCTTGCTATGCTATGAATCTTGGCTTGAAGCTCATTAATTTCCAACTGAACCACTTGGAAAATTGGTACACGGCTTGCGACAGACTTACTTACTTAGAGAAAGCAGTTTTTTTTTGAAAACTCTCAACTTGTGTTTGTTGAGTGATTATAGTTGTTGTGCAACCTGAATGCTTCTTTACAAGTCATTTATTGGTCTTAAATATGGCAGCTTGCGAAGACTCTTGCCAATTTACCCACAGTGTCCTAGCAGTGTCCCGACTACGCTGTTATCACCTCGCCTTTACCACCTGTTGTACTTTTAATGGTCGAAATACTATATAAAGCGCTAGCAAAACTTCATTTTTTCTTTATCGCGCGTAGAAGTAGCTCAAAAGGGTTGAACCTGTCCTGAGGATTCGCTGAGTATCATATCCTTCTTCTGAGCTTTACTTGAAAAGAAATAGAACCATCGGATCGGCGATGTTCTGCTACGCGTTTGACAGCTCAGAGAATTCAGTCTATATCGTTCGTAGATCGTCGTGAAAAGGTGTACGTTTCGATTTACCTTGTGTTCGACAGCCATGCTTGATATGTAGAAGGAGATCGTTTTCTATACTGTTGAAGTAAATCAGAATTTCTGCCCTATCTTTGTGTTTGTGAGATACGAGATACTCCAGCATAGACCTATCGAGTGCACGTTCAAAAACGTCAATGATCTTTAATCCTGCTTATATAGCTACCGCGTTTCTGACGCATACATCAGGGCAGGGATAAGCAAAGAGTATAAAAGATGGACACAATGTAGGATATTCTTAGGTCTCTTCACCATTTCCTAAACGCTCTGAACGCTCCCCGAGCTGCTCTCTTCTTCCTGCTGCTGCTCTCTCTCTCTTTCTGCTCGCAAGCAGGGTCGACCATCATTTTGACTTGCGGACCTGATAGACGTAAACTGAAGCATTCATACATTTCCATCCCTTAATAATGAATAGGGCCATTGAAACCAATCCTTTCCGTATAATCATCGTTTTCGTGAGCTGGTCATGAGCCATTCTCTCTACAAACGCTGGTGTTTGGTGTTATAAAAACGATATCATCACTAAAAAGGATACGGTGTGATTCGTCGACCACAGATGAACGCACTCGATGGTGATGAAAAACTCAAAATAAGCATCTTATGGAGCGAAATTCTTCTTTAGAATTATTTGGCGCACCACGTCGCGGTTTTGTGACACTCACAGACTATAGTACGGATCCATTACCACTCACACGTCACAACGACCAGATGTCCGTTGCTGTGTGCTGTTCAGAGCAGGCGCGGTAAAGACTTCATAAGAACAACCTCCTTGCTATCAGTTCAATCCATATAGCACCCACCTGACTCTTTTGCAAGTCTTCATTTCTGCTGAGATACTCGCCTTACAATATCTATTCTTTACAAGTACAACAGGTACCCCAAGAAACAGCACGAGTTCAAGAGAGAACATTTGCACCCGACAGAACACCTGACAGCTTACTTTGACGCACACAACACTTGTCCATACTTATAATCTAGCAACCAGCTTATCCACCGCAGATATCGGGGTGAGAGCAAGCCAAGACGAATCTGTTCTAACCGTGGAAATAATCAAAAACCCTTCATAAACGAGATATTTGGATAGCAAATCGAGAAGTATCTCGTTGTCATCCCAGTTCTGATCACTGTGCTAATCAAGTCTATGTTATAGTCAACATAACCTGCGGGACAGTTTTTAGGGTTTGCACTAATGTGTCTGCATAATGAAGAATGACTATAGAAATTAGTTATCGACGTTGACCGACCCTTGAGGAATGGCACTGTGAATTTCACTTCATCAAGCATCGCATAAGTTAATTAGGGTTTGTTTGAGATGATGATGGTTTATGGCTAACTGTTCTGCATTGGTTACAAGTAACATGCGATATGCAAGGGATCGACGATTTCTCCCTGTGCCCTGTGTTCATCCCCCTCTATATATCCGTGGTGGACGAATTGGTACCACACATGCTTACGAAGAAATCAAAACTAACTTGATAGATGGATAGGCTTTACGGGTCATTCTAAAGTCCATATATGCAATCAACCAGTTCAACTGGAGCATAGCACTTCACAATGATAACATACTTATCATTCACGTCCGTAGAACAGCGAAGCTTACTCTACAAATCTTCTACAGAATGCAACTCCCCCCTATGTCTTCTAGTTACTCAAAAAATTATCGTTTATTCTCATCGAGGTCGTAATAAATCACAGGGTTGCCAGCGGGAATTACAGCCAAAAAGATAGCCAACTCTATACTAGAACTTACTTGCACGGGCCGTTTTCACTAATAGTGAGGGTCCCAGCACAGAATAACTGTGCTGGATTAGCTATTTTGTTGTATGGAGTTCCTATATAAGCCTAGTCAGGGATTCCTCAAATCGTCACCACGTTAGAGCAGTCGTAAGCCATTGTGGATTAGAGGGAGATTGCCATATTCTCTTCCCTCGTACGATGTATCCCTAGGTCGGCTTTTCGAGTGGAAATGTCAGACTCCTTCTCAGCTTGGGTGGCCCGGTGAAAAGGAGAAGGGGGTGAGAGGGGTGGGGGTGAAGGAGGTTGAACACAGCCAGCAACACCTCACAGGCACGATGAGTAAGGAGCATAAAATGAACAGCAGTCCACGGGAAACATGAATCAACCGGAGAATCATTTCTTTATAAAATTCAAATACTTCAGTCTCTTTCTACTAATAGATAAAAAAACCTGTAAAATATTCACTCACTTTACTGGTAGATCGGCAAGAATATCAATCAAAGTGTCAAGAACCCTCTCAGCGGTACTACTATATTGGCATTCACAATCCGAATCGTTTTCAGAGTCTGCTGAAAAACAGCCAGTGGTTTTCATATTGAAACTTCCTTACTTTTGAGAGAAACAATTGGAATAATAGTCAATAGTAGACGAAAAAGTGCGCACATTCATCTCTAGAAGAACCCACAGAAGAGGAGGCAGTCGACACGGAACTCGTAAACGCCTTCACAAATTCACTTTCAGACATTCGTTGAGTCAAGAACTTGCATATATAACGCAGAATAATCAGAGCATTCGACGCTTGCCAGAGGAAAATTATGCTGTAAGTGAAGTTACCGTAAACATGTTCAACTGTAAAACAATGATGAATACTATCCTCTATCATAATTTTTTCACATCTTTAAGGCTACACGAAGTTCGACCCAAGTGGGAGTCAAGTCCTCGTCTCATTGCCGAGGCCACCGCTTTGCTACCACTGATCCTTAGATATAAGGTATCGAGTGGTAACAGAGAGGTGGACTCCATGATGTAGCGGTAGGAAGCGCCCGGTTTGCATAAAATGCGGGTTCGAGTCCCGCCTGAGGTCGAATGTTTTTGCATATCACTCAGAACTCTCAAATGTAGAATTGAAATATTACAACAATGCTAAAAAACAACTAATCAAAAGAAATCACCACAGTTTATGGCTACAGAATCTAAACAGCGGGAGAATACATTATTGTAATTATCGGTTAGCTTCATTGCTATGCCAGTCTTACTCTAACTTTATCTTACTGTAAGTTCAAAGTGTTCAAGATCGACCAAAAAGACAAGCTAGTGAGGAAGAAGACCCTATTTTTTCGCACTGAATAGGAACGATAGATAGAGCAAACCGACTTTTCGAATCTCTCAGACGTCTTTAGCTCCTTCGAGAGCCGCAGAAATACTCGTATAAATGCCGCGAAATTGCCACTCGTTTGATTATTATACATTAACGATTGTAGAAAGTCGTTTAATGAATCGTCGAAGGCATGAATTTGTGCCCTGAAAAACGTGATGGATACATGAATCCTCAGTCTTGGTCTGATAACCCAAAAGACGGGTCCGTTATGATAATAATTTATTCGAAAACTGGCTGACGTTGCGGCGAATTTCTCTTTCATTAGAGCTTGTAAAGATCAGATTGTCGTCAATCCAGCCACCCAAGTACCTCCATTACTGCTTATTTTCACTCTTTTCCTTCTCTCACTTTTTTAAAAGCTTCCTAATCTCTGGACAAAAACAAAAGTTAGAGACGAGGAATTTTTTAAACCAACAACTTCATATCTGTGGCATGCGCACAGGTACACCTAATACTAACGAGTGGTATGCATGACTGTGACGTCGTCTGGGGATTCGAACCCGCATTTCATCTTATCCAAGACCGCGTGCTAATCCACTTGCACTATCGACGTCTGTTTAGCCACCACTCTTTCTATGCTAGAACGCATCAATCTGTCAGCAACCAACTTTCAACAGCTTGGCCTAGCAGTCGATATCGACGTTAAACCCAGCAACGCTGATAGACATTGGCAAGACCAAACTAAATTCTTTCTAACTGACCATTACTTAAATTAAGAAAAAGTTACCTTCCCACTTTTTCTATTTTATTTTCTTCTACTTTTTCTGCAAATACTTTTCTTCTGAAGTGATGGAGGTGGCCAGCTGACCGGACTATAGGCATATAAAGCAATCTTTGACGGCTTAAAAAAAGGCGAAATTCAGTCAATTCACTTTACTTAATCACTAATAATCCGTTTTCAAAGCTATCTCTTCCTAAGGAACCAGCACATCTAACATTGAATTCCTTTTTGCCTCTTCTTCTTGAACGTCGTAGAATACTGGTTGAACACGTCCCCGCGCAATCGCGAGGATAGCCTGACTGTGGTGTACCATGGGGCATTCGTTGTTGACTGCCGGAGAGTGCCGGCGGGAAGGGGTTCGGTCCCGCGCGCGCCGTAACGAGCATCTCAACCGCTCCGCCACGGTCACCGAAATGCCAACTATTCGAATAAAATTTTATCACAACCCCGATCTGTGCTTAACAACGGAATTCTGAAATGAGTTGAGGTTGGTGGACAGTCGACCTTGGGACTTCGTAAGATTACATCGAAACGGGTGAAAGCCATATAAAGACGGTATTAGCTTACGTATCGTGATCATCGATTTTCAGATTGAACGAGAGCAGCTTGTTCCAGAAGGGATCGTTGTCGTTGATCGGCTCCGCACCTGAGAACTTCTTCAACGGCCCGTTATCGGCTATCACAGTCTCCGCGCTAATTCTCCCTCCCATAGGCGCCCTGGAAAAGATACTATGGCTGAATAGGAAGAGTTGGAGGAAAATGCTAACGACGATAAAGAAGGAGAGATGACAGAAGCAAGGAACACTTCTGGAAGAGAAGGTAAACCCATGGCCAGCTTCGGTCTTGAAAACAAAGGAAAGTCGCAGCAAAGACGTGACCCATCGCGACTATTTGCTCCATACAAATTTGCCTGATCAGGGAAATCTTTCGAGGTGAAACTCGTCCGAAGACTATGCAGACATCACTCGTAGGTAGTGTCGATCTCCTCTGGTGCTGACGGTGCTGACCAGCTGTAACGATGCTGATGTTGTGATGTTAGTCACGGCGCGAGTGGAGCCGAGCTCCAACCCCCACTTCTCTCCCCAGTCAATGATGAATCCCCTATGGAACGCCGCGGCCAGGCAGTCCTCGAGATCGCAAGGAGACTCGCTCAAACACTATTCTTCGCGGTCAAGAAGAAGAAGACGAAAAACGAATTGAATACCAGAAGTGCTGGGATCCGCCCCGTGAAGAAAAAAAACCTTGGACGAGTTGTCTCGTGCGCACCCTCGGCGCCACACTTTTCGGTTCGAATTAATTTTAATTTTATTCAAAGCATCGGTGGGAGCTGGTCGTCTATCCTTCTGTGCTCTTGTTTTTCCATGCTGCTTCTAGAACTTTCTACCTCTGCATTCCACGGCTTCGTCTTCGTTTGCCTTCGTTGTTTGAGATGTTATTTGTCAAATTTTTTCTCTTTTATCTTCCTGCTTCTTCTCCTCCTTTTCTGCCGTTCATTTTACTTTAACCTTTCAATTGCACTTATTCGTGTTTATATTCGAAATGTCGAGTAATTTCACTGCATTTTTCCAGTGTTATGGCGTTTTATGTATTTCCATAAGAGAATTGAGTGTTGAGCAGAAACACTACCTTAGGCGGGAGTCGAACCCGCGTTTCATCCATACCGCCCCGTCTGAGGTCGTATTTTTGTTCAACGCTCAATTCTCTTAGGTATATTCTTGCTTATTGAGTAGCTACTATATACCTGCTAGTACTAAATTTCGAAATATCCGGAATTCACGTTAGGATTCCGTAGATAACTGCGGTTAAATTTTTACCGAGACCCTATTGATTAACCTCGGCATTGAATGAAATATTCCGTGGTTTTCTTTGCTTCAGCACCTACGAGGTTTTCAATACGTTTATTTTGTACAAAGTATTACAATAGAGATCGTATCCGTGGCTAAGTTTCGGCAGTCTTGCCTTCCTCAGAGCCTGATCTGAAAGAGTCTGACTGACCTACATCAACTTAGTCAAACGCTTCCGTAACCTAAGCAGAAAAGAAGGGAAAGATAGAAGAAAAGAAAGAAGAAGAGAAAAATATTCAAATAGTTTCAAATCATCAAATAATCAGCTAAGTTTGACCCACCGTTTTGTTGTTGTGATGTCCACTAAATATGTAGAACAGCCGCATGACTCTTACATGGACGAGGTGTGTGCCTGACTCAGATCCGTAAAGAGATCCAAGATATGGCGCGAAATCATGGGTGATTCGAAGGCACTCATCTTTACGATTCATAGCGGGAATTTTTGGAGTGAATCCAAAGCGCCTCGAGGACTTTGCCCGTCGGGGTCTTTTGTTCTTGCGTAAGGATCTTTACTTTTACATCAAAGTCATCCCCTCATGTACCTGTGTCCTGTGCGTTCCTAATGGGATATTTGGTCTGGAATTACGTTTATCGGTCAGGTGTTCTTTTACACGGGCACAGAGTGGCCTACCCGTTTCGCCAATGTACTCGGCCTTGCAAGAGATTAAATAGATTGTTCCCTTACTCATGCAGTCACCGTCTTTACCTTTAGGACAAATTATGCACTTTTTTGTTGTACATAGACGATCGTACAACCGATTGCAGACTAGCTAACGCTCAAGATTATTCGGCGGTATCCAATCATCGCAACCGATTCATCCAAGCCTGTCCTTTTCAGCCACCGTTCATTAGCTATACTTATTTCATTTGTAAAAAAGGAAAGCACAAACGGGACCTTATTTTCAGCGAAGTTTTTGTTGAGGGGCACATGATCTCCTCTGAACCTAACTCGGTGGACTACATTGTCATAGCCATTTGATATGGCTCTTTTCTCAGCCAATTCTACGGATT